>BLSH010077626.1:664622-678748 GCA_018402905.1 Glandirana rugosa | reverse complement strand
CCTTTGATGTGATGGGGGCCTCTGATGTGATGGTGGTTCCTTTGATGTGATGGGGGGACCTCTGATGTGATGGGGGACCTCTGATGGACGTTACTTTGATGTGATGGGGGACCTCTGATGTGATTGTGGGACCTCTGATGTGATGTGGGAATTCTGATGGTCGTTACTTTGATGTGATGGGGGACCTCTGATGTGATTGTGGGACCTCTGATGGTCGTTCCTTTGATGTGATGGGGGACCTCTGATGTTATGCTAGGACCTCTGATGTAATTGATAGGACCTCTGACGTGATAGTGGTTCCTTTGATGTGATGGGGGGACCTCTGATGTGTTGGTGGTTCCTTTGATGTGATGGGGGGGACCTCTGATGTGATAGTGGAACCTTTGATGTAATTTATGGGACCTCTGATTTGATGGCGCTTCCTTTGATGTGATGGGGGACCTCTGATATGTTGGGGGGCCTCAGATGTGATGGTGGAACCTCTGATGTGATGGTGGTTCCTTTGATGTGATGGGGGACCTGTCATGTGATGGGGGACCTCTGATGGTCTTTCCTTTGATGTGATGGGGGGACCTCTGATATGATTGTTGGACCTCTGATGTGATGGGGGACCTCTGATGGAGGTTACTTTGATGTGATGGGGGGACCTCTGATTTGATTGTGTGACCTCTGATGGTCGTTCCTTTCATGTGATGGGGGGATCTCTGATGTAATTGTGGGACCCCTGATTTGATGGGGGGCCTCTGATGGTCGTTCCTTTGATGTGATGGGGGGACCTCTGATGTGATGGGGGGACCTCTGATGTGATTGTGGGACCTCTCATGGTTGTTCCCTTGATGTGATGGGGGAACCTCTGATGTTATGCTAGGACCTCTGATGTAATTGATAGGACCTCTGACGTGATAGTGGTTCCTTTGATGTGATGGGGGGACCTCTGATGTGTTGGTGGTTCCTTTGATGTGATGGGGGGGACCTCTGATGTGATGGTGGGACCTTTGATGTAATTGATGGGACCTCTGATGTGATGGTGGTTACTTTGATGTGATGGGGGGGACCTCTAATTTGATGGCGGTTATTTTGATGTGATGGGGGACCTCTGATATGTTGGGGGGCCTCGGATGTGATGGTGGGATCTCTAATTTGATGGTGGTTCCTTTGATATGATGGGGAACCTCTGATGTGATGGTGGTTCCTTTGATGTGATGGGGGGACCTCTCATGTGATGGGGGACCTCTGATGGTCTTCCCTTTGATGTGATGGGGGGACCTCTGATGTGATTGTTGGACCTCTGATGTGATGGGGGACCTCTAATGGACGTTACTTTGATGTGATGGGGGGGACCTCTGATGTGATTGTGAGACCTCTGATGGTCGTTCCTTTGATGTGATGGGGGGATCTCTGATGCGATTGTGGGACTCCTGATGTGATGGGGGACCTCTGATGGTCGTTCCTCTGATGTGATGGGGGGACCTCTGATGTGATTGTGGGACCTCTGATGTAATTGACTGGACCTCTGATGTGATAGTGGTTCCTTTGATGTGATGGGGGTACCTCTGAGGTGATGATGGTTCAGTTGATGTGATGGGGGTACCTCTGAGGTGATGGTGGTTCCTTTGAGGTGAGGGAGGGACCTCTGATGTGATGGCAGTTCATTTAATATGATGGGGGGGCTTCTCATGTGATAGAGGAACCTCTGATATAATGGTGGTTCCTTTGATGTGATGGGGGGCTTCTCATGTGATAGAGGGACCTCTGATGTGATGGCAGGGGGGGCTTCTGATTTGACAAGGGTCCTATGATGTGATGGGGGGCTTCTCACGTGATAGCGGGACCTCAGATGTGATGACGGGAACTCTGATGTCATAGGAGACTCTGATGTTAAGGGGGGACCTCTAATGTGATGAGGGGCTTCTCCTGTGATGGAGTACTGTGATGGCTAATTAATCATTTCTTCCTGGTAGAGTTAATTTGGGGGGGGGGGGGGCAGGATAGGTAGTGTCCTTTGCCTACATTCTTTACTGAAAGGGATACTTCATCCTCATCTCAGAAAGTTTGGAGGTTTGCTTTTATTACAAGCTGTATAATGACAGGTTCTCTTTATCGGAAGGCTTCCTGCTGTGTTCAGTTTAGCGGTTCCTTTATATAAAGCATGTGTTGCGTTTAGCTCCTTCTGCTGTCCGGCGTGATTGATGCCGGGCGATCCGGCAAGCCTTCTGCTCGTCCCCCGGAGCTCACCGGCGTGCACAGTCCTGGGGATCGGCGTACACACGGCACACATCGGATTATGTCTGGAAATGGCTCCAATCACACTCTATTAGCTCTCCATCTGTCCTGTGATGGCCTAATAGTGAGACTTCCCGCTGACACAAACAGGATATTCCAACATCCTCTCCCCATCCCCGGCGGATGCAGGATGGATCGGTTCTCACAGCCGTCTACAGATCCACTGCCAGGCTTTATAGGACTTGTATAAGCCGGACGCAATCCGCAAGCGTTATATTCTCAGTTATCCCCCCCACACCCTGCTAGCCGTCCTGCTACATTTTAACCCCCTTAGGAGCCGTTCTGCATTTTTTTAACACGCATCTAATAATAATTGTCCTGAAGATTATATAAAACCCCAAAACATTCTATATTTTCAGAAAGCAGAGACCCTGGAGAATAAAATAGTGCGGCTCCAATTTCTATACATAACGCAATATCAGTACTGTTAATGAAACTCTAAATTTCAATAACAAATACACATACAAGTTAATTTACACCAATGCAATACATTTATTTTTTTGGTATAATATAAAAGATGAGATTGCGCCGAGTAAATGGATACCCAACATGTCACGCCTTAAAATTGCAACAAACTCCAATACCCTATATTTTCTATAGGTGATCACAGCAGATCACATGATTATCATACACAATGGATGGCTTCTATTCATACCATTCATTGTGTACTACTGTGCTGATCTCCATGATTGGTCACTGTGATCACATGGTACAAACAGGCCCAATCACAGCAGATCACATAACTAACATACACAACGGATGGCTTCTAATCATACCATTCATTGTGTACTATTGTGCTGATCTCCATGATTGGTCACTGTGATCACATGGTACAAACAGGCCCAATCACAGCAGATCACATAACTAACATACACAATGGATGGCTTCTAATCATGCCATTCATTGTGTACTACTGTGCTGATCTCCATGATTGGTCACTGTGATCACATGGTACAAACAGGCCCAATCACAGCAGATCACATAACTAACATACACAATGGATGGCTTCTAATCATACCATTCATTGTGTACTATTGTGCTGATCTCCATGATTGGTCACTGTGATCACATGGTACAAACAGGCCCAATCACAGCAGATCACATAACTAACATACACAATGGATGGCTTCTAATCATGCCATTCATTGTGTACTATTGTGTTGATCTCCGTGATTGGTCACTGTGATCACATGGTACAAACAGGCCCAATCACAGCAGATCACATAACTAACATACACAATGGATGGCTTCTAATCATGCCATTCATTGTGTACTATTGTACTGGTCTCCGTGATTGGTCACTGTGATCACATGGTACAAACAGGCCCAATCACAGCAGATCACATAACTAACATACACAATGGATGGCTTCTAATCATGCCATTCATTGTGTACTATTGAGCTGATCTCCATGATTGGTCACTGTGATCACATGGTACAAACAGGCCCAATCACAGCAGATCACATAACTAACATACACAATGGATGGCTTCTAATCATGCCATTCATTGTGTACTATTGTACCCATCTCTGTGATTGGTCACTGTGATCACATGGTACAAACAGGCCCAATCACAGCCCATCTGTACTATGTGATTAGCTTAATTTTCCAAAAAATTGTGACATAAAAATGATAACTTTAAAAATCTTGCCATGCCTTTTACTAAATACCTGGGGCTACTTTCCAAAAAAAGGGGTGATTTGGGGGCTATCTGTGCTGTCCTGGCATTTTCGGGCCTGAGGAAGTGAGATCGGCCGTCAGTACATAGTTAGTCAGGTTGAAAAAAAGAACATCTCTTTCAACCAATAAAATAAAAAAATCATACAACCCTTCACCCACAGTTGATCCAGAGGAAGGCAAAAAACCCCAGCAAAGCCAATGATCCAATTTGCTACAGCAGGGGAAAAAAAATTCTTCCTGATCCCCCGAGAGGCAATTGGTCATTCCTTTTACATCCCAATATACATCAGGATCAATCAATTTTCAGATATCCCATAGTTTGTGGACTCTATAACTTTCTTACAGACTAAATAATATTCACTGATTTGGGTTATTTTCACCAAAAAAAGTAGCAGAATAGTAAATTTGTGAAGAAAGATTTTTTATTTGCCAATTTTTAAAACAGAAAAAAGAAAAACACTTTTTTTTCCTCAAAATTTTCTGTCTTTTTTTTTTTTTTTTGTTAATTTAGAAGGCTGAAAATTGGCCTGGGCAGGAAGGGGGTGAAAGCCAGGGTTGTCATCTGTCTGGGATTCACCCGGACAGTTCGGGTTTGGAGTCATGCGTCCGGGATTCAGACTGCCTGACACATTATTCAGACTGCCTGACACCCGGACACATTATTCAGACTGGACTATGGCTTCCCAGCAGGGTTTCTGGCTGCAGTTGTCTTAAACCGAGAGTGTCTGTTACATTCTCTTTCACACTGCCCAAAGCCGGCACTAATAACCCCCCCCCCCCAAAAAAGAACACAGAGATGACAGAGGAGAGGGGGCTCGATCTGCACCTCTTCCTCCCACCCTACCCCTCTGTGTCTGCCCACACCCCAATCCCCGGTGCTGTGCCTCAGAAAAGGAAAGTGGGGGCTGGAAATTTGAAGTCCAGCAGCCTCAGATACATCTGGATGGGAGGTGCTGACTGCCAAGGGGTGAGTGAGCTAACCATCCATCCCTTTCTGTGACTGAAGTCTGCCCCCTTCTCTCTCATGCCTCTATAAATCTGGGTTCTCAGAGTACCCCTTATGTTAGAGTCCCCAGAGTTCTCCCTTACATCACAGTCTGCAGAGTTACAGTGACAGGGAACTCTGAGAGATCAGATGTAAAAGGGGAACTCTGTGGTTTCAGATGTAAAAGGGGAACTCTGCAGATTCAAATGTAAAAGGGGAACTCTGCAGATTCAAATGTAAAAGGGGAACTCTGTGGATTCAGATGTAAAAGGGGAATTCTGTAGATTCAGATGTAAAGGGGAACTCTGTGGATTCAGATGTAAAAAGGGAACTCTGCGGATTCACATGTAAAGGGGAACTCTGCGGATTCAGATGTAAAAAGGGAACTCTGTGGATTCAGATGTAAAAGGGGAACTCTGCGGATTCAAGTGTAAAAGGGGAACTCTGCGGATTCAAGTGTAAAAGGGGAACTCTGTGGATTCAGATGCAAAAGGGGAATTCTGTAGATTCAGATGTAAAGGGGAACTCTGTGGATTCAGATGTAAAAAGGGAACTCTGCGGATTCACATGTAAAGGGGAACTCTGCAGATTCAGATGTAAAAGGGGAACTCTGCGGATTCAGATGTAAAGGGGAACTCTGTGGATTCAGATGTAAAGGGTAAATCTGCGGATTCAGGTGTAAAGGGGAATTCTGTGGATTTATATGTAAAGGGGAACTCTGTGGATTCAGATGTAAAGGGTAAATCTGCGGATTCAGGTGTAAACGAGAATTCTGTAGATTCAGATGCAAAGGGGAACTCTGCGGATTCACATGTAAAGGGGAACTCTGCGGATTCAGGTGTAAAAGGGGAACTCTGTGGATTCAGATGTAAAAAGGGAACTCTGCGGATTCACATGTAAAGGGGAACTCTGCAGATTCAGATGTAAAAGGGGAACTCTGCGGATTCAGATGTAAAGGGGAACTCTGTGGATTCAGATGTAAAGGGTAAATCTGCAGATTCAGGTGTAAAGGGGAATTCTGTGGATTTAGATGTAAAGGGGAACTCTGTGGATTCAGATGTAAAAGGGGAACTCTGTGGATTCAGATGTAAAAGGGGAACTCTGCGGATTCAGATGTAAAGGGGAGTTCTGTGGATTCAGATGTAAAAGAGGAACTCTGCAGATTCAGATGTAAAAGGGGAACTCTGCAGGTTCAGTTGTAAAAGGGGAACTCTGCAGATTCAGTTGTAAAAGGGGAACTCTGTAGATTCAGATGTAAAAGGGGAACTCTGCAGATTCAGATGTAAAAGGGGAACTCTGCAGATTCAGATGTAAAAGGGGAACTCTGCAGATTCAGTTGTAAAAGGGGAACTCTGCAGATTCAGTTGTAAAAGGGGAACTCTGTAGATTCAGATGTAAAAGGGGAACTCTGCAGATTCAGATGTAAAGGGGAACTCTGTGGATTCAGATGTAAAAAGGGAACTCTGCGGATTCACATGTAAAGGGGAACTCTGCAGATTCAGATGTAAAAGGGGAACTCTGCGGATTCAGATGTAAAGGGGAACTCTGTGGATTCAGATGTAAAAAGGGAACTCTGCGGATTCACATGTAAAGGGGAACTCTGCAGATTCAGATGTAAAAGGGGAACTCTGCGGATTCAGATGTAAAAGGGGAACTCTGTGGATTCAGCTGTAAAAGGGGAACTCTGTGGATTCAGATGTAAAAGGGGAACTCTGCGGATTCAGATGTAAAGGGGAGTTCTGTGGATTCAGATGTAAAAGAGGAACTCTGCAGATTCAGATGTAAAAGGGGAACTCTGCAGGTTCAGTTGTAAAAGGGGAACTCTGCAGATTCAGTTGTAAAAGGGGAACTCTGCAGATTCAGTTGTAAAAGGGGAACTCTGTAGATTCAGATGTAAAAGGGGAACTCTGCAGATTCAGATGTAAAAGGGGAACTCTGCAGATTCAGATGTAAAAGGGGAACTCTGTGGATTCAGCTGTAAAAGGGGAACTCTGTGGATTCAGATGTAAAAAGGGAACTCTGCGGATTCACATGTAAAGGGGAACTCTGCAGATTCAGATGTAAAAGGGGAACTCTGCGGATTCAGATGTAAAGGGGAACTCTGTGGATTCAGATGTAAAGGGTAAATCTGCAGATTCAGGTGTAAAGGGGAATTCTGTGGATTTAGATGTAAAGGGGAACTCTGTGGATTCAGATGTAAAGGGTAAATCTGCGGATTCAGGTGTAAACGAGAATTCTGTAGATTCAGATGCAAAGGTGAACTCTGCGGATTCAGGTGTAAAAGGGGAACTCTGTGGATTCAGATGTAAAAGGGGAACTCTGCGGATTCAGATGTAAAGGGGAGTTCTGTGGATTCAGATGTAAAAGAGGAACTCTGCAGATTCAGATGTAAAAGGGGAACTCTGCAGGTTCAGTTGTAAAAGGTGAACTCTGCAGATTCAGTTGTAAAAGGGGAACTCTGCAGATTCAGTTGTAAAAGGGGAACTCTGTAGATTCAGATGTAAAAGGGGAACTCTGCAGATTCAGATGTAAAAGGGGAACTCTGCAGATTCAGATGTAAAAGGGGAACTCTGTGGATTCAGCTGTAAAAGGGGAACTCTGCAGATTCAGATGTAAAAGGGGAACTCTGTGGATTCAGCTGTAAAAGGGGAACTCTGTGGATTCAGATGTAAAAGGGGAACTCTGTGGATTCAGCTGTAAAAGGGGAACTCTACGGATTCAGATGTAAAGGGGAACTCTGTGGATATCTGAATGCCTTTCAGTTTTATTTTCTGTTGCGTTCAGTGAACAGCTGAGGAAGTCAGACGATCGTTTTTCCTCTTGGAGATGCGTCCCGGCTCTGACGGCTCCCATTTTTCAGCTCCGGTCGGGATGTTGAGCAGCTGTCGCCGCACTCCTGTTACCTAATCCATAATTAAATCTGTTTGCTGTGCGTTGTGCGCCTGGAGACGCCTGCCGCTGTCTCTGCCAATTGTGTCTCCTATTGTCGGGGAAACTCACCTAGGGACTTCCTAGGAGTCCCACCAATAGGGATGAACAAACCTATAGGCTCCATTCACACCATGGTGTTCTGTTTTGCAGGCGGAATCGCCGCAAGTCTGCCTGCGATGCGGAAACGCTGCAAATCGTGGGAGACCCTTGCGATTCCCGCTAGGCCCCATTTACATCTAGGCTTCCCAAATCACAGCAAATCGCGGGGCGGCCTAGCAATCCCCATCACTTCTAATGGCACCCCAATAATGGCGCAATTGTTGCCCAACGGATTGCGGTGCAATTGCACAAACAGAATTGCGGGACGCTTGTCCCCAAAGGCTGCATTGACGCTTTAGGCTCTGTCCACATCTTGGCGCTCCGAAACGCTGGCGGCATTGCCACAATTTTGCCCATGATTCTAAATAGCGACAAATGGTGGGGCGCGCAGATGCTTTCCCTGTAACTTTCAATAGCACCCCAATCACGATGCGATTTTGCTGGGATTTGTCGGGAGACAATCTTGGTAAAATTGTGCAAAATGAACCGCGGGACGCCTGTCGCCCAAAGGTACAAACGCTTCTTTTGGGTGGCAGGCGCCCCACGATTCTGTTTGCATGACTTTACCGCAAATTGTCGGGCGACAATCACAGCAAAATCATGCCAAGATTTGGTGCCATTTTGAGGTTGAAACTATTAATTGGTCTACCTGACCGTGGTTTGTTTTCAACAGAACCCCTCATTTTCCACATTTTGATTAGAGTTTGAACCCTGCTGCATTCTCCACTCCTTGAATATATTTTTATATCCCTTACCTGTTTTATACAGTTCAAGTACCTTTTCCCGCAGATCCTTTGACAATTATTTTGCTTTCCCCATGACTCAGAATCCAGAAACGTCAGTGCAGCACTGGATGAAAGATGCAAGGGTCTGTCAGGAGTCCAGAAACCCATTGACCTTTTATACACACACACTAATTACAAGCAAACAGATCACAGGTGAGGATGGTTACCTTTAATAGCCATTCAAACCCCTTTGTGTCAACTTTTGTGCATGTTATCAGGCCAAAATCCCCAGGGTATGTAAACTTTTGATCAGGGTCATTTGGGTAGTTTCTGTTGTCATTATGATTTAAAAAGAGTAATTGATAATAAATGGCTTCAGCCACACACTACCAATGGGTGAAAGAAAAGTTTTTGTGTTCTCATTCATAATTCTGCCAGGGTATGTAAACTTATGAGCACAACTGTATGTAATGTATATAATGTTTTCACTAGACATGTGCATGGCCGAAAAAATAACAAAAAGTAAAAACTTTTTTGTTCCGTTGGTGTTTTTTTTTTATTTTTTGGAAATTTTTGAAATTCTAAAATTCGGAATTCAAAATTCGGAAATTCGAGAATTCGGTAATTTGAAATTGCGAAAATGACCAAATTCGATATTCGGAAATTTGGAAGTAAAAAATATGAAAGTCGGAAATTCGAAAAGAAGAAGGAAAATTCAAAATAATAACTAAACGAATAAATAAATATTAAATTATAGGGATTGGAATTTCCTTTCAAATTTGGCTGTTAGTGAACGTAAATACGAAATTTATCACTAACAGCCGTATTTTAAAGGAAATTGCAATACCGATAATCAATCACAGGTTAGTGATAATAGTATAATAGTTACGTTATTATTAGTTAGTTATTATTTCGGATTTTCAAATTATTGGGTTTTCGAATTTTCGGATTTCTGAATTCTCGGCTTTTCCAATTCTCGACTTACCGAATTTCCGAATTTCGGCTTTTCCGATTTCCGAATTACCGCATTTTTGCATTCGAAATAACGAAAATTAACGGATTTCGAAAAATTTGTTAAAAAACTAATTCGGAACCAAAACAAATTGCACATGTCTAGTTTTCACTGAGTGATATTCAGTATCTAATACAGCAGAAAATAAAGCATAATAATAGGAATGGTTGTGCATGGAGAAGATTCTGCCCAGGGGGAGAGGAGTTCAAACAAAATTTAAAGTATAACTCCTATACCGTCATGGGCATCCGCAGAACTTTTTTCAGGGGGGGCATCATTTTAAGGTCACCCATGCTCTGCCCCTTTTCAACAATGCCATTATCACATTGTCAGAGACTGCAGATGTAGTACAGGTGATGGTCAGAGACTGCAGACATGGTACAGGAGATGGTCAGAGACTGTGGACATGGTACAGGAGACGGTCAGAGACTGCAGACATGGTACAGGAGATGGTCAGAGACTGTGGACATGGTACAGGAGATGGTCAGAGACTGTGGACATGGCATAAGAGACTGTAAGAGACTGCATAAATGTGGGGGGGTGGGGTGACAGAGAGAGACGGGGGTGACAGAGAGACAGAGGGGGGGTAACAGAGAGGGGTGAGAGAGAGAGGGAGGTCAGAGAGAGAGACTGGCTGCTTGCATTTCCTGCCTGTCCTTGTTCTCTAAGCCCCCGGTTAGTCTGTCTTCCGGGCCTGGGAGCAGTGAGGAGGTTTAAGGAGTCCAAGGTTCAGGCTCTGGGAGGTGCTGGGGATTCTGTACCCGCTGCTCCTGGCATCTGCCGCTTTCCTTTCCATCTCCTGGGCTGCTCGCTCATACTATGTAGACCGGGTGATGTCATCCTGACCACCCCTTGAGGCCTTCGCTGTCCTCGCACCAGCTGTCACCGGCCCTGCTAAACTGTGTACAGGTGCGAGCAGGGCCCGCCATCGGTGCTAAGATAAGGACAAAGTGGGGAACCCCCGATATGATCCCTAATTCTGGGGGGGGGGGCGCTTGCCCCCCCTTGCCCCTACCTGCGGACGCCCATGTATACCGTGCCATATTCTCCTACACTGTGCCATACTTTCCTACACTGTGCCATACTCTCCTACACTGTGCCATACTCTCCTACACTGTGCCATATTCTCCTACACTGTGCCATACTCTCCTATAATGTGCCATAGTCTCCTACACTGTGCCATAGTCTCCTACACTGTGCCATACTCTCCTACACTGTGCCATACTCTCCTACACTGTGCCATACTCTTCTATAATGTGCCATACTCTCATACACTGTGCCATACTCTCCTTTAGTGTGCCATAGTCTCCAACACTGTGCCATAGTCTCCTATAATGTGCCATACTCTCCTACACTGTGCCATACTCTCCTACACTGTGCCCTACTCTCCTACACTGTGCCATAGTCTCCTATAATGTACCATAGTCTCCTACACTGTGCCATAGTCTCCTACACTGTTCCATACTCTCCTACACGGTGCCATAGTCTCCTATAATGTGCCATAGTCTCCTACACTGTGACATAGTCTCCTACACTGTGCCATACTCTCCTACGCTGTGCAATAGTCTCCTACAATGTGCCATAGTCTCCTACACTGTGCCATACTCTCCTACACTGTGCCATACTCTCCTACACTGTGCCATACTCTCCTACACTGTGCCCTACTCTCCTACACTGTGCCATAGTCTCCTATAATGTACCATAGTCTCCTACACTGTGCCATAGTCTCCTACAATGTGCCATACTCTCCTATAATGTGCCATAGTCTCCTATAATGTGCCATAGTCTCCTACACTGTGCCACAGTCTCCTACACTGTGCCATACTCTCCTACGCTGTGTAATAGTCTCCTACAATGTGCCATAGTCTCCTACACTGTGCCATACTCTCCTACACTGTGCCATACTCTCCTACACTGTGCCATACTCTCCTACACTGTGCCATATTCTCACACTGCACTACCATGCCCCGTCCTCTCTGCTCTCTCTCTTTCTTGCTGGGTGACTCCTCTGAGTGGATTTTGTTTGGAGTTTTTTGGCTTCCTTCTTCCTTCCTCTCCTGAAGAGCTTTCTATCCTAATGACCCGGGCCTCCTGCCAGGGCTTGGCGGTAGCGTGGCCGGCGGTATTACGGATTCCGTTATCTCACTGGAAGAGTTTCTTTCCAGCAGCTCTGATAACTCCTGAGGAGGCGCTAAGCTGTTTATCAGCGGAGTGCAGGAGGCGGTGGGGAGGGGGAGAGTTGGGCGGCTGGTCTTTGTAGTGTCCCCTGGGAATGTGCGTGGTCTGGTACCAGCTTCAGATAATAAGGGCCATGTAACTTCACAGGAACTGCTGGCAACACTCACTGCAGGGATGGGCGGCACAGGGTGGGGGGGACTACAAGTCCCAACATGACCTATCAACCTGCTGAGGGCTTCACAGTATAGAGTGGGTATGGAATGTATTCAGACCCCCTTACATTTTTCACTCTTTGTTATATTGCAGCCATTTGCTAAAATCATTTTTTTCCCTCATTAATGTGCACACAGCACCCCATATTAACAGAAAAACACAGAATTGTTGACATTTTTGCAGATTTATTAAAAAAGAAAAACTGAAATATCACATGGGGGTCCTAAGTATTCAGACCCTTTGCTCAGTATTTAGTAGAAGCCCCCTTTTGATGTAATACAGCCATGAGCCTTTTTGGGAAAAATGCAATATGGGGTGCTGTGTGCACATTAATGAGGGAATAAAAATGAATTTAAACCATTTTAGCAAATGGCTGCTATATAACAAAGAGTGAAAAATTTAAGGGGGTCTGAATACTTTCCATACCCACTGTGTATAAGAAACATAGAAGAGTGACAGCAGAAAAGGACCAAGAGGTCTTCAACTCTGCTACTACTTTATGATTTTTTTCCTTTTTTTTTTGCCTTTTAATCTTTTTAACTATATATTTATTTTTGTCTCAAGTGAGTGTAGTGTTTACCCCATAAGGAGCCCGCGAGTCTCCAAGCAGCACCAAGCACTCCGACAGACCAGGGCTGAAGGGTGGATATTTATATTGACCGGGGCTTTTTCTCAGCAGGAACAACTGGGGTAATGTTAAGAGGTTGCAGGGGGTTCTGTTGTTGCTGGTGGGAGATCTATTGTTGCTGAGGGGGTCTGTTGTTTACGGTGGGTGGTCTGTTGTTGCTTACAAGGTCTGTTGTTGCTGGGGGGGGGGCTATGGCTGGCTGCTGGAGGGTCTATTGATGCAGGCTGCTGGGAGATCTATTGTTGCTAGTAGGGTCTATGTTGCTGGGATGACTATTGTTGCTGGGGGGGGTGTTTTTGGTGTGGGAGGTTTATTGTAGCTGAGGGGAATCTAGTGTTGTTGAGGTCTGTATCTGGCTGCAGGGGATCTATTTTACCGCTGTTATTGTTATAAAAATCAAATTCCATACTAATAACTTAGCTAGCACCTCAAAATGATACCTATAGACTCTAAAAAGGTTTGAACTGGGAGGTGGGTAGGGGGTGGAACAAAGTGGGATTGCTCAGAAGTGGGTAGGGGGTGGAACCATGGGACAGTGCTCCGAGGTAGGTAGGGGGTGTCACTAAGAGACGTTGCTCAGAGGTGGGTAGTGGGTGAAACCAGGGGACAGTGCTCAGAGGTGGGCAGGGCATGAAACCAAGTGGCATTACTCAGAGGTAGGTAGGTGGTAGAACCAAGGGATGGTGCTCAGAGGTGGGTAGGGGATGGAACCAAGGGATGGTGTGTAGAGGTGGGTAGGAGGTGGAATCAAGGGACATTGCTCAGAGGTGGGTAGGTGGTGGCACTAAGGGATGTTGCTCAGAGGTGGATAGGGGGTGGAACAAAGGGATGGTGAGTAGAGGTGGGTAGGGGGTGGAACCAAGGGACAGTGCTCAGAGATAAGTAGGGAGTGGCACTAAGGTATGTTGCTCAGAGGTGGGTAGGGGGTGGAACCAAGGGACAGTGCTCAGAGGTGAGTAGGAGGTGGATCCCAGAGATGGTGCTCAGAGGTGGTTAGAGGATGGAATCAAGGGACAGTGATCAGAGTTGGTGGGGGGTGGAACCAAGGGACGGTGCTCAGAGGTGGGTAGGGGGGTAGAACCAAGGGACAGTGCTAAGAAATGGGTAAGGGGTGGAACCAAGGGATGGTGCTCAGAGGTGGGTAGGGAGTGGAACCAAGGGATGGTGCTCAGAGGTGAGTAGGGGGTGGAACCAAGGGACAGTGCTCGGAGGTGGGTAGGAGGGTGAACCAAGGAACATTGCTCAGAGGTGGGTATAGGGTGGTACCAAGGGACTGTTCTCAGTGGTGGATAGGAGAGTAGAACCAAGGGACAGTGCTAAGAGGTGTGTAAAGGGGTGGAACCAAGGGATGGTGCTCAAAGATGGGTACGCGATGACCATGTCAGGGAACC
>BLSH010077626.1:632863-646601 GCA_018402905.1 Glandirana rugosa | reverse complement strand
GCTGGCCACTGGTTGGTGCAGATATTTTGCTGTGCAAACTGTTGATCAGTTGCTTGATTATACTCTATCTTGTGGAACAGATTGTACAGCTAAGGCTGCAACACCCAGTGGAAGCCACAATGCCTTATCAATGCCCCTCCATAAAGTTTGGCCCCTTACTATAGTCTCAGAGGCCCCATTTTGGCACATATATAGCAATGGATAAACTGAGGGCAGGTATGCCTGAAGGTAGCTGATTCCTCATTAAAATAAAGTAAAGGATGCAACTGAAGCCCAATACAGCACAATGGCAGCTGAAGTAAATAGTGGCCACAGAAAGAAAAATATCTAAATAGCTAAATATCATTCACTTTGGATGTTTAAAGACAAAGAAACTGCACTGCTCCAAGTCCCAAGCTTGCTTCTTGGGTCCTCTACTGCTCTGGGTGCTACTTGACCCCCCCCCCCCTCCACAGGCATTTTTTGTTTATGTGTAACAATCAGTATTCATGCCAGAAAATATCTTAGAACCCCAAAACATTACATATTTTTTTTTAAAGCCGAGGCCCTAGAGAATAAAATGGTGGGTTTTCCAATTTTTTATGTCACACTGTATTTGTGCAGCAGTTTTTCAAACGCAATTGTTTTGGGAAAAGATACACCTTTTTGAATTTGATTGCAAAAAAAAATACATAACCCAGTTTTTTGGTAAAATATAAAAGATGATGTTACACCGAGTAAATGGATACCTAGCGCGTCATGCTGTAAAACTGCGCATGCCCATGCAACTGTGACAAATTACATAAATTTTACTATCCATAGGCGATGCTTTAGAAGCCTTTACAGGTTTAGATTTACACAGGAGATTTGGTACAAGAATTACAGCCCACGATCTGACATTTGTGGTGCTACCTCTCATGTGTGGGGTGCGATCGCTGTTTGCAGCTCACTTTTGCAGGTGAGCACAGGGAGACAGGGGTTAAATTATTATTTATGTATTTATTTTTACGCTGTTGCTTTAAGTGTTCTTTTTTTTTCATCACTTTTATTGCTGTAACAAGGAATGTAAACATCCCTTCTAACAGCAATAGGTATGTGACAGGTACTCTTAATGGAGAGATCTGGGGTCTAAAAGACCCCAGATCTCTCCTCTGCACTTAAAAGCATTTGATTACAACAAGATCGGTGTGATTAAATGCTTTTCAGTTTTGAAAATGGCACTGTTTACATCCGGGTAAACCGGAAGTGATGAAAGGTCATCGTTTCCGGATTACTATGTCATAGAGCCTAACAAAGCTGATCCAGTCTTTGTTCAGCTCTGTGATCAGCTGGCAGATGTTCCGGCTGGTCGATCGGGCCTCCCGGTGGGACAGGAGATCCCAGTAAAGCCGTGGAAGGCGGCGGGAGGGGAAGGGATGTCCCCTCCCGCTGCTTGTAAAAGCAATCCAGTGGTATGTTAGCCACTATGATTGCTTTTACAAGAGAGCCGAATGTCGGCTTTAAAAAACGGTACCGGGATGATGCCTGCGGCTGCAGGCATCATCCTGGTATAAGAAGTCTAGCGAGGTTTGGGTATGTTGCTGGTCAGCACAGTCCCCGCTCTAAGCCACGCCCCTCCAATACTGTTCACCCCAACTGGCCTTATTTGTATGAGTAAGCCGGGGCTCAAATTGCCCCCGACTTCAAAGACTTTGGCACAACTTGCATGCAACTTCTTTAACAGAACTCAACTTGCAGCAATTAGAACGGTTCCATTGCACAGAATGGGGTGCCTCTCCGGGCTCTCCCATGCGATCGGGGATCTGGAGAACCGATCTGGCAGTGGCGACGGATTACCATAGAGCTGGCTATGGACCACATGGTCTCCGGCCATCTCTATGATCATGACGTCACTTCTGGTGCTGGCAGATGTAAACACTGCCATTTTTTGACCCTGGAAAGCAGAGGTCGATGTTTTTTTTGTTTTGTTTTTTATCTCATTGCAATGACCAACATTTTATTCTCTAGGGTCTTTGCTAAATATATATATATATATTATGTTTTGGGGCTCTGAGTAATTTTTTAGCAAAAAAATTATGATTTT
The DNA here is from genome assembly GCA_018402905.1 of Glandirana rugosa. Lineage (NCBI taxonomy): Eukaryota > Metazoa > Chordata > Amphibia > Anura > Ranidae > Glandirana > Glandirana rugosa. The sequence goes on along the minus strand of BLSH010077626.1, from coordinate 644,539 downwards.
CACATGTAGGAGAGAATTGGCCTGGATACGAAGTGGTTAAGAAAAAAGCTCATCCAGCTCGGCCAGTATAGCAAGGATAATTGTACAAGACCACACTCCATGAAAGTCAAAGCCAAATTCAACTCAGCCACGCCTCTCTGACACCTCGGTTGCGCTTATTTGTATACAAATACACCAATTGGGGTGAAACACGTCAATGGGCATGGCTTAGGGTGGAGACTGTGTAAAAGTCAGCTACTTTGATTAAACATCAGGGGATGACTTTCATGGAGTGCGGTATTGTACTTTTTTTTTTGCGGTCTTGAACTTCATCATCCACTTTGGGTTACATCTATTATAATCTGAAATATGAGTTGTGCTTTTTGACGATAATGTTACATGTTCCTTTCTCTCCTTAGGCATCTCTGTTGCCGTCGTGGTTGTGGTCCTCGTGATCCTCATCATCGTGGTGCTTCGTTACAAGTACAGGCACAAGGGGACGTATTTCACCAACGAAGCCAAAGGCACGGAATTCGCCGAGAGCGCCGACGCCGCCCTGAAAAACGACCCGTCACTGCAAGAGTCCATAGACGAGTCAAAGAAAGAATATTTCATCTGAGAGGACGGAGAATCATCTCTCCAACCGTGTTTACATTGGGAAACACTACCGCGTTATTCCACAGAAGAACTCCATCAACGTCCCGTTTCTCAGAGCAGGGCCCATTGTGTCTCAGGGGATCATCACTAACATGCTGGATTATATACTAAAACATAAAGAACATTTTTGGCACCATGCCGCGAGGCTGATGAAAAATTCTAACGCCAAGGCGTTTGTATTGAGGCTTCCGGGAATGACGGCCGAGGAATTAGCAAAACTTTTGTATCTTGGATTCCGTTTATTGGCTACATTTAAATGATAATCTCTATTCCTTAAATCAGACTTTCTCAACCTTTTTTTTTTTTTAACACAGAAGAACCCTTGAAATATCTTTCGAGTCTCAGGGAACCCCTGCTAAAAATGACTATATCTGCAGCTCATGATATCTTGGTGTGATGGTCATTGGGAAGAATGCTCCTTACATCGGTGATCAGTGGGAAGAATGCCCCTTACTTTGGTGGTCAGTGGGAAGAATGCTCCTTACATTGGTGGTCAGTGGGAAGAATGCTCCTTACATTGGTGATCAGTGAGAAGAATGCCTCTTACATTGGTGATCAGTGAGAAGAATGCTCCTTATGTTGGTGGTCAGAGGGAAGAATGCTCCTTACATTGGTGATCAGTGGGAAGAATTCTCCTTACATTGGTGGTCATTGGGATGAATGCTTCTTACATTGGTGATCACTGGGAAGAATATTACTTACTTTGGTGGTCAGTAGGAAGAATGTTCCTTACATTGGAGGTCAGTGGGAAGAATGCCCCTTACATTGGTGATCAGTGGGAAGAATGCTCCTTACATTGGTGATCAATGGGATGAATGCTTCTTACACCTGTGTTCATTTAGAAGAATGTTCCTTACATTGGTGGTCATTGGGAAGAATGCCCATTACACTTGTGGTCATTGGGAAGAATTACCCCCTTACAGATAGCTAAGAAGATCAATGTCATTGGGAACTGAGAGGCAGAAATTGCCCATTGCTCAATCTCTGCAACCTCTGGAGGAACGCTAGCTGGGAAACCTTGCCTTAAAGAACAATCATCATGATGAAGGCTTGATGAACCCATTGCAGTCTGTACCATCATCACTTCTCTACCGTCTCCTAAAATATGCTACTATGAGGCTGAAACTAAAGTCTCAGCCGATTACCGTTGCCAGTTTACAAGGGTGCAGTAACCTACACCAACCAATCAGCTGTCATTGTTTCATCTAACGGGGTGCTATAGATCAGCACTAAATCACCACTGCTCTTTACACCACCTTGTTAAAGATTGTTATATGTAATTGTTACATTGTTTCTTTTCTTGTTTTTTTTAAATCTATGGCTTAGTTCACACCTACAGGTATAGCAAACACGCCTTCCCGCATGTCACGCATAGGGCAGCCCATTCTTTTCAGTGGGCTGTGAAATCCACAAGAGTAAAGAAGTCCCAGATTCTTTTCCATAGTGCTGCACTGCTGTGTGGTTGGGGGTGCCCCCCGATAATGGCAATGACACACATCTGCTAAATGCCAGCATGTTTCTTTGCATCTCGGGAAAGTGTAAGATTTTGCTGTAAAGGTAAAGGTCTGAACCTAAGCTATGTCTTAGCAAAATACATACAAAATATATTCAGGACATATCTGCCATACAAGCACATTTCTCTACAGTTTGTGTTTTTAAACATGTTACAAGTACAGAAAAAAAAACCTGTTGGTCCCACCTGAAATCCACGGTGCTCTTAAATTCCTTTGCTGTATTGCAATGCAGTGGCGGAACTACCAGGGTCACAAAGGTCGCCCATGGTTGGCAGGAAGGGAGCTTGCTGCAGAACATGTGAAAGGTCCCACTCTGGGACCATAAGGGCCCCGCAATGGAAGGGAAGGACCCCAGGATCAGTGGGAAGGATTCTGGGCCTGCAAGGAAGGGCCCCAGGCTCAGAAGGAAGGGAGGCAAGGGCCCCGATGGAAAAGGTGCAGAGACCATAGCAGGGAAGTCGGTTAAACTGCTTCCCTGCTCAGCTCCCCATGAGTGCTGCCTTTGCCAATTCCAGCATTGTCCTTAATTCAAGTTGAAATCAGAATCATTCATTATGCTTTTTTGAAGGGGTGGGGGGGAACCGGGGGGGCTGTCATGGTTTCTTGCATCGGGACCCTGATTGTTCTAGTAACATCTCTGCAGCACTGAACAAGCAGTATTGTCATGAGCTTTGGTTTGGGCAATAACCAGAAGGAAGTTGTCAGTGCTGGGCCAATTTGCTGCGGGCAGGGGATCCCCCACCATGCGGCTGCACCTACGCAAAGGTGCGGGGATGCTCATAACTTCAATGACCCGTACACATGGCTATGTACGGTTAATGAGCATTGCAAACTTTAAACCTCTTTTCTCAAACTTTTTAACATGGAGAAACCCTTGAAAGAATTTTCTGTTCTCAGGGAACCCCTGTTAATAATTACTATATCTACAGCTGACTGTATATTGGTATTATGGCAACTCCCTCTTACAGATAGCTAAAAAGATCAATGGTGTCAGAGAGATGGAAATTGCTTCTTGCTCAAGAAACTCCTGGCAACCTCTGGAGGAACCTTAGAATTCCATAGAACCTTGCTTGTGAAAGGCTGCTTTAAACCAATATGGCCATGTTACCATACTAGGTCAACAATGTCATAAGCATCTCCAGACCTTGCAGCTTATTGAGGACGGCGCTGACAGCTACCTTCTGTGTTCAGACCCAACCCAAGCTAATCCTGGATGTCAGTCCTGCCCAGTTCTCTTTTAACCCCTTCCTGCCCAGCCCCATCATCCCTTTAATTTGGCCTTTATGCCGGGGGGGGGGGGCAGGAAGCACTGTGACTGGCTGGCATTACTACAGTGATTGGCTGTCACAGTGGGTTTAAACAAAATGGTGGGTGTCTGCACACCGACACTGATTCCCTATTGCATAAATGTGAATAAGATGGGTAAAAGATGGCTTCAGCTCCTGGTTTCCACCTGTAGAGAACCCCTCTGACACATTTGCCATTTTCTGGGCTGAATTGTAGAGGCTATCACAGTGTTCATATGATTAGGAGTCAGTTACACTGGTTCCCGAACATTACTAAAGACTGGGAGCTGTCTGTGACCTCTCCATCCCTGTGCTGGGAGCAAGGCTGGATTAAGAGCATCATGGGCCTGGTGCTGTGGGTGGCCCCACAATGGGGTAAGGAGTGGGAGGAGCCGCAATTTACATATGCCACCCACTTGCCACCTGTGATTAACATATCAACGTGGCCTGCAATTTACATATCAATCATGTGTACACACACAGAGCAGGGCTGGGCAGCATTAATGACTTACTGGGCTGGGCCTATCTTAAGGTAGAAGCCTGGAGCTACAGCTCCAATATGTGTAAATCCGGCCCTGGCTGGGAGCATGCAGTTAGCGCTCTCCGCCATACATGGACCGCACATATACAAAAAGACAAAAGAAGGCACACCAGCTTAATGCATTAACCAAGACATCATTTCTTTTAAGAGATAAAATGATTATACTCACAAAAGGCTCATCACAAATCTAAAGAAAGAAACACCTCCAGGTGAGCTGGGAAAATGCCACAATGGCCTGCATACACTAACCTGTTTCGAGGGTGCCCACTCTTCTTCAGATCTCAAGAGAGAGCAAACTTGAAACATGTTAGCATCTGCAGACCCTCATTACCATCGTCTCTCCTCACCTGGAGGTGTGCTCAGTGGTTCTGGTGGTTCCTTCCTTCAGATTTGTGCTGAGCCTCTCCGTTTGTGAGTATAGACTGGATATTTAATCTCCTAAATAAATGGTGCCTGGGTTAATGCGTGAAGCTGGTGTGCCTTCTTTTGTCTTTTTGCATAGTGTTTATGGATTACCCCCGTCTGAGGAGGGCAGCAAGGCTTGGTGGATACCCAAGGACTGAAGCCATTTCCATGGACTTAAGTTACTTCAAGTAGGGTCGATTCCTCTTAAAATATTGGTGCCACCTTTGAGAAGATTATATGTCTGTTAATGCTCTTATAGACAACACATATGAGTGGTGTGTGGGCATTAAAGCCTACCCAGTTTGCTGTCGTACATACAGTATGGGTTACATGGGCAGAAAGAAGATAAAGTGATAAATCTTGGGGAAATGTACATGTATTGCAGATGTGTACTATATATACAGTATATATAGCTATATATGTATATCAATATATATATATATATTTTTTTTTATTTTATTTTTTTTTTTTTTTTTTCATTTGTTCAGGCATACATTGTACTTTTTTTTTCCTAAAATGCTAAAGTGGAATTGCAACTTTTCTTTTAACGTTTGACAACAGAGGCCAAGGTTTAGAAACTCTATCAGTTTTGTATTGGTGCCTTTAAAAAAAATGCATTGATACCTTTTGAAGTTTGAATATATTATAGACATGTGCAGAGCGAAAAAATTTGTTTTGTTTCATTTCATTATTTATATAAATTTGTTTAGTTAGATTTGTTTAAATCGCTTTCAGAAATCGTTTCGTTTATTCGTTTTTGGATTGATTCGAAAAGTTTTCTAATCAATTTTGATTCGTTTTCGAATTCGAAAAGTTTTCGAATTCAAATAGTTTTCCAAATTCCAAGGAGAATGGGGGTGGAGTGGAAAGTGGAGGAATAGAATGGAAAAAGATAGACTACAATAGAGAGGAATATAACAGAAAATGAAAGAATAGAATGTGGTGGAGTGGAACAGAGCTTATTTACATAAGTTTGTTTAGTTAGATTCGTTTCATTCGCTTAATTCATTTTCGGAATTCATTTAGTTTGCTCGTTTTCAAACGGATTAGGAAAGTTTTCAAATCAATTCTGAAAAGTTTTAAAATTTAAATAATTTTCCAAATTTCAAGGAGAATGGGGTGGAGTGAAAAGCAAAGGAAAAGAATGGAAAAAGATAGAATACAATAGAGGGGAATATAACAGAAAATGAAAGATTAGAATGTGGTGGAGTGGAACAGAGCTGTTGTATTCTATTCTTTTTTTTTCTGTTCTATTCCTTTGTTTTCTATTCTATTTTGTTCTCCTTGGAAATTGGAAAACGTTTTAAATTCGAGGACTTTTTGAATTCGAATTTGAAAACTTTTCGTATTCGAAAATGATTTGAAAATGATTCAAATTTTAAAATTCATATTTTTTTTCGTTATTTCGGATTCGTTTAAATTCAGTACTATTGTAATTCGGAAATGCGGATACATCCGGATTTCCAAAAAACGTAAATTCGTTAGAATTTTAATTTGGAGAGAAACGAGCCGCACATGTCTATAAGGTACAAGGCTTAGAACCTCTGCCAATTTTGGTATTGGTGCCTTTGGCGTCATCAGGGAAGGAAGCGTTGGAAAAAGGTTCCACCACGGGAAGAGCAATGACTTTCTTTAGTAATGGAGAAGGACTAGATCAGGGGTAGGCAACCTGGGGCCCTCCAGCTGTTGCAGAACTACAACCCCCATCATGCCTCTGGGAGTAATTGTAACTGCCAGCCTTGCAATGCCTCATGGGAAATGTAGTTCCACAACAGCTGGAGGGCTACTGGTTGCCTACCCCTGGACTAGATCCTCTATCAGGTCTTTATTTTTGTCTCTATCCCTGTAAAGAATGTGATAGAATGAGGCGGTATGCATTCTGCTGTATAACCAGAGCTATTTCCAACTGACCCCGAACTAAAGGAGAGGTGGTTTCATAAAGAGCCACTCTACTTTTCTCCCCATCCCCCCCATTTACTATTCTTATCTACTAGGGATAACTACAATTGAGTGTTTATTTATCTGAAATTTTAGATTGATTGGGTGATTTCAGTGAAATTTGGTCAATTTAGTGAAATGCATTGGAGCTAAAGTAAAAGCCGAATTTAATGAAGCATATTTATGGAGCGGTGAACGTGACTAAACATTCATGGTCGTGAATCAATCAATGTTATTTCAGTCTGGACCTGGAGGGACTTGGAGATATGAAGTTTATTAGGTGACTAATTAAATCTAACTCACGTACATATTTATAAGCATAGCATTATTAGGAAACACTACTATATCCACTTCACCCCCGGAAGGATTTCACACTTTAGGACCAGAGCGCTTTTTGCGATTCGGCACTGCGCCGCTTTAACTGACAATTGCGCAGTCGTGCGACGTTGTACCCAAACGTAATTTGCGTCCTTTTTTTCCCCACAAATAGAGCTTTCTTTTGGTGGTATTTGATCATCGCTGCATCATTTCTGATCATCGCTATAAACAAAAAAAGAGCGACAATTTTGCAAAAAAAAAAAAACAATATTTATTACTTTTTGCTAAAATACAAATCCAAAAAAATAACAAATTTATTCATCGGTTTTGGCCAATTTATATTCTTCCACATATGTTTGATAAAAAAAAATTAGCAATCAGCGTTTGTTGATTGGTTTGCGCAAAAGTTGCTGCATTTACAAACCATGAGAATTCATTTCTGGCGTTTTTACATTTTTTTTTTTACTGGTAATGGCAGCGATCAGTGATTTTTATCGGGACTGCGATATTGCAGCGGACATGTCAGACATTTTTGACGCTTTTTTGGGACCAATGACATTTATACAGCGATCAGAAATGTAAATATCCACTGATTACTGTATAAATGTCATTGGCAGTGAAGGGGTTAACCTGCAGGGGGCAGTGAAGGGGTTAACTGTGTTCCCTAGGCGTGTTTTGTGAGGGGGCTGGGCTGCCAGGGACACCAGAGATCTAACTGATCCCAGTGATAGGGATCAGTAGATCTCTTACATGCTGCCTGACAGAGTGGGGAACTGCCGTGTTTACTTCAGCGGTTCCCCGTTCTCTCCCTCTGGAAGCTCATCGGGGCTCGCCGGCGGACATCGGGTCCGCCCGAGCCGTGGGCACACTCCCCCAGAGTGCGGCGGGCATGAGAGCGTGCCGGCGGCGGCATGCTTTCACCCCCTAGCTGTGCATCTGTGAATCACTGCTTAGTTACGCTGATTCACGGAATGCAACCACACTGCCGCAGTAAAAATACAGTACGCGGTCGGGAAGTGGATATTACGGCAAGCTAGCCAGAGGTATCCAGCAGCCCAAAGCCAGTGGCGGCTGGTGCTCCATTTTTTTTATTTGCAGAGGGCAAACAAAGCACCCGACACCCCCCCCCCCTCCCGTTCGGTCGGTCGATCAACCCCTCCGTCGATCAGAGAGTAAACCCCTGTCGCTCACCCGTCCACCAGCCCCGCACTTAACCCCTCCAGGTCATGGGCAGCTTTGGGCGTCTCCTCCTCAGTGGCTTCTCCCCTGCTTCTGCTCCCGGCCAATACGGTCCCTTCTCCTCTCATCCAATTGGGCCGCATCCTAATTGGCCAGGAAGAGAAGCAGGAAGACAATAGTGAATATTGATTCACTATTGTCACACAACTGACGACGCTGAGTACTGCGTCCTGAGCCCACCCTTTTGGAAGCCAATTAGAGCCTCAGGCATTAAAAAAAAAAAACAATTGAAATCCATGCATCTTGCACCCTGCATGCAGATTAGGGGCTGGGCGCATGGATTGGGGGGGTGCCCTTGGCCAAACCAATATAACCAAGTTCACATGATACCCAAATTACAAATCACAGTCCATAACGCAGATCTCACATTTCCTTAAAATGGTTGTAAACCCCTGAAATAAAAAAATGAACACAGCATATCCTTCTATAGTGTGTACTTGCCTTGATCCAAAGCATCCAGTGTCTGTCTGCTCTCTCCTCCCTCTGCTAGCTGCATGAGTCACTTTTGGCAGACTATGCCAACATCAGACAATCCTGGGGGATGCCCCCTCTCCAGCACACAGCAGGTGATTGACAGTCTCAGCTGTGCATGTTTCCCTATAAGACTGTGTTGAGGGGGGCGTTGCCCTTTTCTCCTCCACTCAGGTCTAAGATTACACTCAGCTCCATGCTTTATGCTGTGCATGTCATCAGATTTCCGCCCCTGCCCCCTGGAGCTTAGAGATGCTGTGTAAAATGTGTGCTTTAGGAGGCTGTAGAGGAGAGAGAGAGCTGCAGATAAACAGGTACAACTTATGTGGGAAGATTTGTTTCATCTTTGTGTATCAACTGAGGCCAGTCCCTTCGGTGAATATATGGAAGATTTTACAACCACTTTAAGTCCTGATAAAAGGAGCAAAGCGCAGCCCCCGAAACGCGTTGGCTGTTGCACCCAATAAATGTTTGGACTAAAGCTTACTTTGGACTCGAATACTTCATGTGGTGCTCCATTTTTTTTTTTTTTTTTACTTTAAATCTTCAAATTCCGAGGCTCTTGTGACAGTCCATGAGTGAAGAGAAGCAACCCACATATCACCCAGATGCCCCATAGGGGCACTATCAGTACAATATTGTACTAAAGATTCAAGGTTCCAGTGCCATTCATTTACTAACCCAATCAGCCAATCATAGACAGCCTCCCATAACCAGCTTTGTAACAATGAAACTTCTGTTACAATGGGGAAAAAAAAATGTTACAATGTACTGAAAAAATATCTTTGAAATTGAGGGTGAATGGTGATTGGCCCACAAGCTGGAATGATCCATAAACCCAAGCTGATGTTTTAGAGAAATTTCATGAATAGTACAGCATGTACGGGGGGTGTTTTATGGCCTTCAGCAATCGGGGGACACAATGGGGTCTATTTATTATAAAAAATAAAATAAATGCTGTGCAAATGTCTCAGCATTCACCCAGCCATTGCAAATAATTCCAATAATGGGGCGGGATTTACTAAAACTGGAGCTGTGCATGGTAACCAATCAGCTTTTAACTTCAGCTTGTTCAATTATGTTTGACCATAAAACCTGGAAGCTGATTGGTTACCATGCACAGCTCCACCAGATCCTGTGTGCACCGCTTTACCCACTTCAGCCCCGGAAGGATTTCCCACTGTAGGACCAGAGCACTTTTTGCGATTCGCCACTGCGTCGCTTTAACTGACAATTGCGCGGTCGTGCGGCGTTGCACCCAAACGAAATTTGCGTCCTTTTTTCCCCACAAATAGAGCTTTCTTTTGGTGGTATTTGATCCCCTCTGCGTCATTTCTGATCGCCGCTATAAGCAAAAAAAGGGTGACAATTTTGAAAAGAAAAACAATATTTCTTACTTTTTGCTAAAATACAAATCCAAAAAAGAAAAAAAATACAAAAAAAAAAACAAATTTATTCATCGGTTTTGGCCGATTTATATTCTTCCTCATATGTTTGGTAAAAAAATCGCAATAGGCGTTTCTTGATTGGTTTGCGCAAAAGTTGCCATGTGAGAATTTATTTCTGGAGTTTTTACATTTTTAGGTTTTTTTTACTGGTAATGGCGGCGATCTGCGATTTTAATCGGGACTGCGATATTGCGGCGGACATGTCGGACATTTTTGACACTTTTTTTGGCACCAATGACCTTTATACAGCGATCAGAAATTTAAATATCCACTGATTACTGTATAAATGTCATTGGCAGTGAAGGGGTTAACCTGCAGGGGGCAGTGAAGGGGGTAACTGTGTTTCCTAGGCGTTCCCTAGTTCCCTTGTAACCTAGTTCCCTAGTTAGAACACTGTGAGGGGATTGGGCTGCCAGGGGCACCAGAGATCTAACTGATCCCAGTGACAGGGATCAGTAGATCTCTTACATGCGCCTGTCAGAACAGGGAACCTCCATGTTTACATCGGCGGTTCCCCATTCTTTCTCTCTGGCAGCTCATCGCGGGTCGCCGGCGGACATCAGGTAGGAGTGCGGCAGGGCACGAGAGCGTGCCGCTGGCAGCGCGCCCCCGCCCGCTAACTGCGCTCGAGCAAATCGCTGCTTATATATGGCAATTCGCAGGACAGCGCCACACTGCAGCGGTAAATATGCGCAACGCGGTCGGGAAGTGGATAAGTAAATCTCCCCCCAATGTGCCTAATATGACTAGCAGTAAATTCAAACCGGCTACTCTGTATTATCCATAAAATACAAGTCTTTATTGGCTGCATGATAAAACATAACTGTGTCAGCCTAACGCGTTTCGGCTGTGACAGCCTTCCTCATAGCACCTCATGGCTCATTGGTCCTAACGAGCCCCCTATGTGATAGCTTTGTTCAGTGGCAAATATGTACTATTGTCTTATTAAATTTAGAGAAAAATAAGCAGGATAAAAACGACGGCTTTAGCTGTGTCACAAAAAACAAAACAAAGGAACCTTCCAAGATGTGACGTTTGCAACCTCTGAATGATGAACTGTTACATCTCACAGTTTTAGGAGCATCAACTATGGACTGACAACATTTCTGAAGTATTACAATGCAACCATTTACACTATGCGCCATTAAAAAAAAAATAAATAAATAAATAAATAAATAAAAATAAATAAATAAATAAATAAATATATATATATGTATATATATATATATATATATATATATATATATATATATTTTTTTTTTTTTTTAAGTAAATAAATACATTTGTTGCAGTTTAGTAACGCTTGAGATGTTAAAACTGACATTATTCTGTTTTGCTGCAGATAATATGGTTTAACATTATCAGTCATTTCAGGCTAGGAAGGGTGGGGTTGTCTGCAATATTCTTTAAGGGGGATTCTGGGGAGGCAATGCAACCCCTCCTCCAACCCTTTAATATGATACGTCACTTACAAAGCTTATCTAAATCCAAGAACAACAATTTAACTCTGTCAGGCTAACGCGTTTCGGCTGTGACAGCCTTCTTCATAGCACCTCAAAGCTCATTGGTGCTAACAAGCCCCCAATGTGATAGCTTTGGGCAATGGCAGGTATGTACTACAGTCTTTTTAAATTTAGAGAAAAATAGGCAGGATAAAAACTACACCTTTAGCTGTGTAACTAAAAAAAACAAAGGAACCTTCCAAGATGTGAAGTTTTCAACCTCCGAATGATGAACTGTTACACCTCACAGCTTTAGGAGCATCAGCTATGGACTGACAACATTTCTGATTTATTACAATGCAACCGTTTACACTATGCTGCCATTAAAAAAAAAAAAAAAAATATATATATATATGTAACGGCTTTGCGCAATCGGAC
>BLSH010077626.1:555568-566946 GCA_018402905.1 Glandirana rugosa | reverse complement strand
ACTAGGGTTGCCACATCATCCCTTTAATCCAGGACACATATGAATTACACAGGTTCTGGGGCTAATTTAATGCAGGTAAGGCACCAAGTGAGTTTAATTACCACCTTAATCAGCCACAGAACCTGTGCTATTGATATGTGTCCTGGATTAAAGGGATGATGTGGCAACCCTAGCCTGCACAGAGTCCTGACCTCAACCTGATAGAACACCTTTGGGATGAATTAGAGCGGAGACTGTGAGCCAGACCTTCTCATCCAACATCAGTGCCTGACCTCACAAATGCTCTTCTGGAAGAACGGTCAAACATTCCCATAGACCAGTGGTTCTCAACTCCGGTCCTCGGGACCCCCCAACAGGCCAGGTTTGCAGGATAACTGAAATACATCACAGGTGATATAATTTGCTGCTCAGTGATTGCAGCATTCTAGTCTACATCTCCCCAAGGTAATACTTAAAATCTGGCCTGTTGGTGGGTTCCGGGGACCAGAGTTGAGAACGACTGCCATAGACACTCCTAAACCTTGCGGACGGCCTTCCCAGAAGAGGTGAAGCTGTTATAGCTGCAAAGGGTGGGCCAACTCAATATTGAACCCTACAGACTAAGACTGGGATGCCATTAACCAGTTGCCGACTGTGTCGCGTACATTTACTGTGGCAGGTTGGCTCCACTGCACGAATCACAATATGTAAATGGAGATTTGCGCAGCCAAAGTTTGCGGGTGGGCGCGCGACGCGGCCGCCACGCTCTCATGCCTGCCACACGCTGCGTCCGTGTGGCCTCAGGTCGGGCAGACCCGCGATCGCCTAATACAGAGGAGGAGTAAACACGGCGGTTCCCCGTTCTGTCATCAAATACCACCAAAAGAAAGCTCTATTTGTGGGGAAAGAAGGACGTCAATCTTGTTTGGGTACAACGTCGCACGACCACGCAATTGTCAGTTAAATCGACGCAGCGCCGAATCGCAGGAAGGGGTAAATCCTTGCAGGGGCTGAAGCGGTTAAAGTTCATGTGCGTGTAAAGCAGTGGCTTTCAACTCCGGTCCTCAGGATCCACTAACAGGCCAGATCTTCAGTATTACCTTGGGGAGATGCAGACTAGAATACTGCAATCACTGAGCAGCAAATTATATCACCTGTGATGTGTTTTAGTTATCTTGTTATCTTGCAAACCTGGCCTGTTAGGCTGCATTCACACCTGAGCATAGCGTTTTCAGGCAGAAGGCATTTTTTACAGCGATTTTTGCCGCGATTTTTACCGCAATTTTGTACAGGTCAAAAGGTCACCAATGTAAAAAGTAGAAAAACGCCCAAATCGAGCTACAAAAATACTTCCAGAACTTGTTTGAGCTTCAGGCTTTTGGAGCGGGGTTGTGAACGGACTCCATAGAGCAGGGATATGCAATTAGCAGACCTCCAGCTGTTGCAGAACTGCAAGCCCCATGAGGCATAGCAAGACTCTGACAGCCACAAGCATGACACCCAGAGAGGGAAAGGCATGATGGGACTTGTAGTTTTCGCGTCGGGTCAACATGGAGAGAAGAAGAAGAGAGAGGGAAGAGGACAGCAGAGAAGACCGGCAAAAGAGCAGAAGACGTGGAAGAGAAGGAGAAGAAAGAAGACCCCTCAGAAGATGGAAGACCCCGCAAAAGAGCCGAAGAAAGAACGCACCGGAGAGGGGAGAAGACACCGGAGCTGATTTAATAAAATATTTTAAAAACCTGTGTAGTGTTTTTTTGTACATATTTTTTTCCAGGTAAATGGGTAGGGGTACGATGTTCCCCATACTCATTTACATAGGGTGGGGGGCCAGCATCTGGGGGCCCCCTTGTTAAAGGGGGCTTCCAGATTCTGATAAGTCCCCGCCCGCAGACCCCGCCAACCACCGGCTAGGGTTGTCGGGAAGAGGCCCTTGTCCTCATCAACATGGGGACAAGGTGCTTTGGGGTGGGGGACGCGCAGAGCCCCCCCCTGCCCCAAAGCACCCATACTCCCCATGTTGAGGGCACGCGTATGGTCCAGGAGGGGGGGTGCGCTCGCTCGTCCCCACCCCTTTTCCTGGCGTGACGGGCTGCGTGCTCGGATAAGGGTCTGGTATGGATTTTGGGGGGGACCCCACGCCATTCTTTCGGCTTGGGGGTTCCCCTTAAAATCCATACCAGACCAAAGGGCATGATATGCTCCTGGAGGGGGACCCCATGCCAGTTTTTTTTTTTTTTTAATTTGGCGTGGAGTTCCCCTTCATGATCCCCAGAGCACAAGTCGCATGCCAAAGCCGGATCAGTGAGGACAATGATCCGACTTTGATCCGACTTCAATGCTTTTCAATGGGCTGAAGTGGGATCAAAGTCAGACAAAAGTAGTACAGGAACCTTTTTCAAAGTCGGAGCAGTTAAGACGGCTCTCATAGGGAATCATTGTTTTTGTGACGTAATGCGACTTGTGCTCCTCATGTCGGTCCGAGAATCGGAGTAGTGTGAACCCAGCCTCAAACCCAAACCTCTATGAATTGCACAGGATTTTCTCAGGATAATTTAATGCAGATAGGGAACCAAGTGGGTTTAATTACCACCTTAATCAGCCACAGAACCTGTGTAATAACTATGTGTTTGGGTTTAAAGGGATGAGGTGGCAATAGGGTTGCCACCTCATCCTTTTAATCCAGGACACATACCGTATGTATTACTCAGGTTCTGAGGCCAATTTAATGCAGATGAGGCACCAAGTGAGTTTAATTACCACCTTAAACAGCCACAGAACCTGAGTAATTAACCACTTCAGCCCCGGAAGGATTTCCAGTTTTAGGACCGGAGCCCTTTTTGCGATTCGGCACTGCATCGCTTTAACTGAAAATTGCGCAGTCGTGCGACGTTGTACCCAAACAAAATTTGCGTCCTTTTTTTCCCACAAACAGAGCTTTCTTTTGGTGGTATTTGATCACCGCTGCGTCATTTCTGATCGCCGCTATAAACAAAAGAAGAGCGACAATTTTGCAAAAAAACCCACATTTCTTACCTTTTGCTAGAATACAAATCCAAAAAAAAAATATATAAAAAAACATATTTTTTCACAGTTTTTGGCCGATTTATATTCTTCCTCATATTTGTGATAAAAAAAATCACAATCGGCGTTTATTGATTGGTTTGCGCAAAAGTGGTCGCGTTTACGGATGATGAGAATTCATTTTTGGGGTTTTTTTTTTTTACTAGTAATGGCGGCGATCTGCGATTTTTAGCGGTACTGCGATATTTCAGCGGACATGTCGGACCATTTTGACACTTTTTTGGGACCATTGGCGTTTATACAGCGATCAGTGCTATAAAAATGCACTGATTACTGTGTAAATGTCATTGGCAGTGAAGGGGTTAACCTGCAGGGGGCGCTCTAAGGGTTAAGTATGTTCCCTGCCTGGGCGTGTTCTACCTGTAGGGGGACTGCACTATCTGGGGAAGGGAAGTGGTCACAGCCTTCGTATACAGGAAGGCTGTGATCACAGCCCTTCCCCCTTCACACAGAGCGGAGGTCCGTATTTACATACACGGACCTCCGTTCATCCGCTCGGGGGGGGCCATCGCGGGTAGCCGGCGGCAATCGAAGCCGCCGCACCCGCTCCCTGGCCCTCCCCGAACACAGTGAGCGCGCGGGCGCGCCTCCGGCGGCGCGCGCACGCTCACTAAGCTCGATCCCGCAGCCGCCGTCGTGTGACGGCGTTTTGCGGGAACGAACCACTTTGCCGCCGTCAGATGCCGATCGGCGGTCGGCAAGTGGTTAATATGTGTCCTGGATTAAAGGGATGATGTGGCAAC
Organism: Glandirana rugosa; assembly: GCA_018402905.1. Classification (NCBI taxonomy): domain Eukaryota; kingdom Metazoa; phylum Chordata; class Amphibia; order Anura; family Ranidae; genus Glandirana; species Glandirana rugosa. The sequence continues at coordinate 563,143 of BLSH010077626.1, read as the reverse complement.
CCTAGGCCTGAGTGAGTCTCGAGGACAGGAGTTGAGAACCACTGGTGTAAAGGCAGGTGTCCCAATACTTTTGACAATATAGTGTATAAAGCATGAAAAGTTCAGCTTTCCACCCAAGAAGAAAAAAAAAAAAAAAAGAAAAATCCAAACAAAACAGGAACATCTTGATGTGGTGAACCCTTCCAGCAGCAGCATGACTCCAGAGAAGGGTGTTTTGTGTTTTCTGCGCGCTGCGATCGGCCAATAAAGTGATCTGTTCCTGATTAGCTCAGCGTGTCCAGATGGTCGGGGAGGGGATTGTGCCGGAGGAACGGCTGGAAAGAAGTACACAACTTTTTTCCATGAATATTTCACTACAATTGGAAGCCTAACATTAAAAAATAGAATAATTTAGTAACAAGGACATAGGTAAAAATACGTAAAAATTAATAGAAATAAAATATTAAATGATTTTTCCAGACTGGGTGGATCAGCCTAGATGTTGCCAATGGTTGCAATAAAAAACGTCTTCCGGACTGCGCACCCGCAATGTACTGTACGGGTACCTCGCTGCCCTTTTCCGGGTTTAGGGCGCATACTTGCGCTCCCCCACCCCGTGCCGACACCCACTGTGATTGGGATTACGGCAGCAGGTCCCTGCCAATGATTCACAGCCCAGTGCTCTGTGTTGACAAACAACACAGAGCTCTGTACAGAGGGGACAACCTCTCTGTTTCTTATCCCTGCAAAGCAGAGATGTTTGGTAAAAAGCAGAACACATAACACATGGCTAGGCACGCAGTTAACCCTTTGATCGCTGTACGGGTATGTCGCTGCTCTTTTCCGGGTTTAGGGCGCATACCTGCGCCCGCCCCCCTGTGCCGACACCCACTGTGATTAGAAACAGCAGGATTTTGGCAGCAGGTCCCAGCCAATGATTCGCAGCCCAGAGCCCTGTGTTGACAAACAACACAGAGCTCTGTATGGAGGGGACAATCTCTCTGTTTCTTATCCCTGCAAAGCAGAGATGTTTAGTAAAAAGCAGAACACATTACACATTGTTAGGCACACAGGTAACCCTTCGATCTCCCAAGATGTTAACCCCCTTCCCAGCCAAAATCATCAGTACAGTGACAGTGTATAGTATTAGCACTGACATGGCCGTAGATAAGGGGGCACCACCAATCCTTCTGTACGCCCATCAGTGCCACCCATCATTGCCCACCAGTGCCGCCTATCAGTGCCACCTTATCAGTGCAGCCTATCAGTGCAGCCTGGCAGTGTCCATGAGTGCCCATCAGTGCAGCCTCATCAGCGCACATCAATGAAAAATTACCTATTTTTAAAATTTTATAACAAACTATGAAATTTTTTTTTTATAAAATTTTCGGTCTTTTTTTTGTTTTGTTTTTTAGCAAAAAATAAACAACCCAGCAGTGATTAAATACCACCAAAAGAAAGCTCTATTTGTGTGAAAAAAATGATAAAAATGTCATATGGGTACAGTGTTGCATGACGGCGCAATTGTCATTCAAAGTGCGCCATCGCTAAAAGCTGAAAATTGGTATGGGCAGGAGGGGGGTTTAAGTGCCCGGTAAGCAAAGTGGTTAAATACCATAGTTTGTAGACACTATAACCTTACACTTATTGAGATTTTTTTTTTTTTTTTTACCAAAAACATGTAGCAGAATATATTTTAGCCTAAATTTATGAAGAAATCTGTTTTTTTTTGTGTTGGATATGTTTTATAACAGAAAGTAGAAAATATAATATTTTTCAAAATTGTAGCAAAATACATTTTGGCCCAAATCTATGAAAAAAAACTCGAGTTTTTTTTATGTTTTTATTGGATATGTTTTATAGTAGAGAGTAAAACATTTGTTTTTTTTTTTTTAATATTTTGGCTTCTTTCTTTATATACTAAAAAAAACCCCAGTGGTGATCAAATATCACTAAAAGAAAGTTCTGTTTGTGTGAAAAGAATGATATAAATGTAATTTTGGTAGAGCGCTGCATGACCGCACAATTGCCAGTTAAAGAAGCGAATGCCCTGGCCATGAAGGGGACAAACCTTCCAGGGCTGAGTTGGTTAGTGCAGTCTAGCCAATGGCTCCAATTTAATGTAGTTCAACCAATTGCTCTAATTTATTGCAGTCCACCCAACGGCTCCAGGTTCCCCCTGTGGATCCTGAGTTGTTCCTGCCATAGAATTAAGCATACAGTATTAAAGTTGGGTTCCATGTAAACAGCTAAATAAACAGATGAAATACATATAAGAGCTCTTTCACATTGGCAGCCTGGGGGAGGGGGGCAGTAAAAAAAAAAAGTGGCTGAGCCGTAGTTTTACCACCTCCAGGCCACCCACCAGACTTTCAGTGACATTGTACATCAAATGACCCATACCTGTCCCTGCCTTACAGTTTAATTGGTTGACCTATGAGTTGGTATATTGTTGGTCATTAACCAGTCAAGCTGCAACACTTAATTGGTCTCCATCTTTTTCAAGGGAGAAAGCCATCTTGACCAGTCAGACAGCACAGCAGCAGTAATTTTAACTCGTGTTGCCCCCTTCAGTGACTTAATACACCAAGTGACCCATGCCTATCCCTGCTGTACGGTTTGTTTGGTTGACTTATGGCGGGGATATGCAATTAGTGGACCTCCAGATGTTGCAAAACTACAAGTCCCATCATGCCTCTGCCTCTGGGTGTCATGCTTATGGCTGTCAGAGTCTTGCTATGCCTCATGGGACTTGTAGTTCTGCAACAGCTGGAGGTCCCCTAATTGCATACCCCTGACCTATGGGTTATAATGTCAGGACCAGGCTCTGAACTCATGACCTCTGCTGCATCAGGTAGAATCTCTTCTTGTTGAGCCACCTGAGATGCTGGTTGACTCCTTGTTTGATCTGTTAGAACAACCTTGTCTTGTTTCTGGTGAACCTTGAGCTCTTTGCTCATCTTAGAACTTCCTGATCTAAGCCATATCTCTGCCCTTCAGGCGGAGTTCCACTCAAAAGTGGAACTTCCGCTTTAAGACCTCCTCCCCAGCTCCTGATAGCGAAACTGAACTTTTGGGGAAGAGGGGGGGGGGGGGTGCAGATACCTGATTTTTATGGGCACTTCCGTTCCGGTCACCTTAGGCGCTTATAAATGGAAGGTCTCCTTTCCCCTCCCTTCCGAAGTCTTCTAGGACACAGGACAGGTCCAAGAAGACTTCGGGACCAATCGGTGAATCCGCGGCCAGTTTCCCACAGTAGCAATGCCAGTGTCGCGGAGGGAAGGGGGAGAGATCTGAGGCTCGTGCCGGCCACATTGCTGGACCAGGAGACAGTGAAGTGTCTGTTTATTAAAAGTCAGCAGCTCCACTTTTTGTAGCTGCTGACTTTTAATAAACTAAAAAACGGTGGAACTCCGCTTTAATGTTTGCCAGATTATTGTGCTTTCTTCATCTGATATCTTGCTCCTTTTTGCATGCCTACAGCTGTCCTTATCTCTCCACTACCACTCATTGGGCTTGCTCCTCAGCTTCCGCTTGATCCCAACCTGCAATCATTTGTTATCGAACATTGACTTGTTTCTCGACTACACTTCTGCTTGATCCCAACCTGTAATTACTTGTAAATAATGCTTGGCTTGTTTACTGATTATGCTTTTGCTTGATCCCTACCTGCTATATCTGCGACAGGACCCCAGCTTGCTCACCTCCTGGTGGAGTGATTGTGGGGACTGTGACCTGGTACTACCACATCAGAACTCACCTCCACCATCAGGGTCCATGGGCGTCTGCAGGTAGGGGCAAGGGGGGGCAATTGCCCCCCCTTGGAATCAGGGATTGGTTCGGGGGTTCCCCACTAGGTCCTTATCCTCTAGAGTCGTGTATGCAGTTTCTGATTGTCTCTTGTGCCATGTCCACAGTCTCTGACCGTCTGCTGTACTATGTCTGAAGTCTCTGACCATCTCCTGTACCATGTCCGCAGCCTATGACCGTCTCCTGTACCATGTCCGAAGTCTCTGACCGTCTCCTGTACTATGTCTGCAGTCTCTGAACATCTCCTGTACCATGTCCGCAGTCTCTGACCATCTCCTGTACTATGTCTGTAGTCTCTGACCATCTCCTGTACTATGTCTGCAGTCTCTGACCATCTCTCGTACTATGTCTGCAGTCTCTGACCGTGATAAAGTGATAATGACATTGTTGAAAAGGGGCAGAGCATGGGTGACCTTAAAATGATGTCCCCCCCTGAAAAATGTTCTGCAGACGCCCATGTCAGGGTCTCTGGTGAATTCCAGCTAGCTCTTAGATTCCACACATAGGGTGAGCCCGCATCATCCCCCAGGGTGACATGCTTGTGTACTTATACAGATGGTCGGTGGGAACCTCTTTATTGCTATAGCTACTGGTCTCTAAGCCTGACCCCTGACCATGACATACCCTGTTGTTGGTCATGAACCAGTCAAGCTGCAGTGCCTAATTGGTCTTCACCTTCCTCAAGAGAGAAAGCCATCTTGGCCAGAGCAATAAATGGGACATGGACAGGACCTCCATTGCAGATCACATCAAAGGTCGAACTCTCCTTGACATAGCATGTTGTTGGTCATCAACCAGTCAAGCCTCAACACTTAATTGGCCTCTACCTTCCTTCCTCAAGACAGAAAGCCATCTTGGCTTGTCATCCAGCACAAAGAAACGTTGATGACCTGAAAGGTCAGGTGCAATAAAATGGAAATTGGCAGGACTTCCACTGCAGATCATATCAAAGGTCAAATTCTCCATGACATAGTATGCTGTTGATCATCAACCAGGGAAACTGCAATGCTTTATTGGCCTCCACTTTCCTCAAGACAGAAAGTCATCTTGGCTGGTCATCCAGAACAAAGAAGCTTTGACGACCCCAAAGGTCAGGAGCAATGAATGGGAAATGAACAAGACCTCCATTACAGATCATATCAAAGGTCGAATTCTCCATGACATAGCATGTTGTTGGTCATCAACCAGTCAAGCTGCAACACTTAATTGGCCTCTACCTTACTCAAGACAGAAAGCCATCTTGGCTGGTCATCCAGAACAAAGAATTTTTGATGACCCTAAAGGTCAGGAGCAATACATGGGAAATGGACAGGACCTCCATTGCAGATCTTATCACTGATCGAATGCTCCATGACATAGCATGTTGTTGGTCATCAACCAGTCAAGCTGCAATGCCTAATTGGCCCCCACCTTCCTCAAGACAGAATGCCATCTTGGCTTGTCATCCAGCACAAAGAAGCTCCGATGACCCGAAAGGTCATGCAAAATAAATGGGAAATGGGCAGGACCTCCACTGCAGATCAAAGGTCGAATTCTCCATGACATAGCATGTTGTTGGTCATTCTCCAGTCAATTGCAACACTGAATTGGCCTCCACCTTCCTCAATTTGGAAAGCCATCTTGGCTTGTTATCCAACACAAAGAAGCTTTGATGACCCCAAAGGTCTGGAGCAATAAATGGGAAATGGGCAGTACCTCCACTGCAGATCACATCAAAGGTCAAATTCTGCATGACATAGCATGTTCTTGGTCATAAACCAATGAAGCTGCAATGCTTAATTGGCCTCCACCTTCCTCAAGAGAGAAAGCCATCTTGTCTGGTCATCCAGCACAATAAGCGTTGATGACCCCAAAGGTCAGGAGCAATAAATGGGAAATGGACATGGCCTCCATTGCAGATCATATCAAAGGTTGAATCCTATCCTGACCTAAAAAAGTGAGAGCTGGTATTGATTGGTTGCTCTAAGAAGTACATTTTCCACCAATTTAGGCGCATGTTTCGCATTTCGTGTGGCATCACCTGAAAGCGCAAGAGAGGATAAGTATGAAACAAGGTCACTTGACTCACCATGCAGAGAAAAATACCTACCAAAGAAAATTAAGTTTATTCTCTCCAGCTTGGTGGAGGCAGTAAAATGTCTACAATTTATAAACACATACTCGAAAATGAATGTACCTCCTGATATAATGATGCCTTTAGGCTGCTTATTTTCGCATTCAGGCTTCTACGCACAAATGTCAGCGTGTAACCCTGACAAGAAGAGCGTATTGATCCAGCGCTACTTGTGTCGGCTGGTCTTTTCGACGACGGCACATTTACACTTGTTTGAAGCACATGAACAGAACATGAAACTGAGACACTCGAAGCTCTTGACCTTTCCCAATCAGGGCTTTGCAGAACATTTCATGTGATTACATTTCTTCCTCCTTCAGCAGAAGAAAGAAAGAAGTTCCTGAAGGTGGACGGTAGTTCAGGGGCAACGCAGAGCCCCGCTCGCTGGAAAACAACCATTGTTGCGGAATAAAGATTAGCTGGTTACCATTTATCATCGGCTTTTCTTTGTCTCCTGTTGGGCGGTTGAGGTCCAATATACATAAGTCGCTGTGGCTCTGCTCCTAGATAGAGCTTTACACATTTTGCATTTGCTACAATGAGGCAATCAGAAGGATTTAATATAAACGCTGTGAGCTGTTTTCGAATCCTTGTCAAGAGAAGTCTTCATAAGGAGCTGACAGCTTACAGCCAACCTGGGCTTTGTTTGTAAAGGACAAAACAACAGGTTTGCTTAAAGCGGATCATTAGATCACCCCCCACCCCCATTTTATTTTTCATCCCTTGCTTACCGAGGGTTGTGTTCTGCACAAATCATCCACCCAGAGGATCCAGCGTTGTCCTGCTGAGATTCTCTTCTGTTTTGCCACTGCATTGTCCCGTGCCTCCATGTTATTGGTAGGTGCCGACTATTCCCGGTTCAGCTGGCTGGCCTACCGACGACGCGCCGCGTGACCTGCCCCCTCCTCCTTTACTGAACGGAAGGACAATGCCTCCTGACATGTGTGACCTGCATATCCCAGGAGGTAAAGACCACACAGTCAATCACCTAGGGCAGGGATATGCAATTAGCGGACCTCCAGATGTTGCAGAACTACAAATCCCTCTGACTCTGACAGCCACAAGCATGACACCCAGAGGCAGAGGCATGATGGGACTTGTAGTTTTGCAACAGCTGGAGGTCCGCTAATTGCTTATCCCTGACCTAGGGGATGACTGGTACTGGCAGGGGAGTTGAACTCTGGGAATTAGGGAAAATGGACCCTTGAGCTTTGGCCCCCCTCACACTGTTAGGGTGAACTGCTTGTTAACTCTAGATGTGCCAGAATAAGGAGTAACATTTACCTTACTCCATATTCCAGCAGGCTCCCTAGATCCATGGGATAAGACATCCAGCCTCCTCCATGTACAATACGGGGTTAAAAGCCCTGCCTTGCACATGATGCTGCTGGCCTTGGAGATAGGAGGAAAGCATGGGAAGGTTAAGATAAGTAAGTCTCTCCTCTCCCCGCTTAGACTAAATAAGCTTTTAACCCTTGCAATGGTGGGGGGCACTGCAGGGTAGATATCTACCTTATCTACCATTCCATATCCATCCATCTCTTTCCACTTCTGTTTTACTCAACTCTACCCCACCCTCTTCTTCTGCTTTTCCTCTCCACTTCCTCCTCCCTTGCCCTTTTCAGTTCCCAGGTAAAAGGGATTAAGGGTCTCAAGTTGAGGGGACGGTCATG
>BLSH010077626.1:456003-504063 GCA_018402905.1 Glandirana rugosa | reverse complement strand
CCCCCCCCCCCAATCTCCCATAGTGGCCCACATTCTCCCCAGGCCCCCTAAAAGCCCTCAGCCTCCACAGTGCCTCCCAACCTCTTGCAGTGCTGCTCAGGTTCCAACTGTACCTCTCAGCCTGCTGCAAGCCTCCAGCCCTCCGCATGCCTCATCTGGTGCACTCTCCTTGTTCTAATGAGAAAATCCTCAGCTTCATCTAGTGCATTGTTTCCCAACCCAGTCCTCAAGACACACCAACAGGTCATGTTTTCAGGATTTCCCTCAGATGAAACAGCTGTGGTAATTACTAAGGCAGTGAAACTGATCAAATCACCTGTGCAAAATAATGGAAATCCTGAAGACATGACCTGTTGGTGTGCCTTGAGGACTGGGTTGGGAAACACTGATCTAGTGGTTATAATGTTGTATTTGTTTCATTGGGATTTTTCAGGAAAATACCACATTATGACCCCTAGATGGAGCTGATGATCATACATAGACCAAATGCATAAGTGTTTTGTTGATCTGGAGCCCCAATTATCATTCTATTAGTAACCTGGCACCCCACGTTTCAGGGTTCTAGTACCTGGGGTTTTGTAATGAGTTCTGGGACCCCCAATGGTGGGCATTCTGTAGATCTAGGGATCTACGTATCACCATTCTTTTGATTTGGGACCACCAGGTTTAATATATCCTTGTTTGGTCACCTCAATTTAGTGCAGTGGATCTCAACCACTGGGCCATGGCCCAATGTGCAGCCACAGCTTTGCCTCTTCTGGGCAACCCAACCCCCACAGTAGCCCATAGCACCCCTCTAAGAGCCCCCAGCCTATACAGTGTCCCTAATATTTTACAGTGCTGCCCAGCATCCCCCAGTCTGCTTCAAAGCCTTCAGCCCCATCTGGTGCACAGACCAGGGTCTGCACCCCTTTTGAGGTTTTTAACTCTTTGGGAGTATCCATAGGTGTGCACATATTATTGCATTAGGGTGTGCACCCCAAAGCTCAAACACACATGCCCTACTCTGCAGCCTCAGATGCATGGAGCAATGAATGAATGGGAAGTGCTCTGTGCTGAGCAAGTTCCTGTTCATTCACAAACTGCAGCCTGATAAACACAGTTCACTATGCTTCAGTTATGAATGGCCGCAGTGAGCGAGTGTGTGTTCACTGTGTTCATTCAGAAAAGGAACTATTTACTAGTCCCTTACCTCGCTTTCCATCCTGAAACATCCCCCGCAGCAGCCGGGGGAGAGGATAGGGGGGAAGCCAGCAGCACTGCACAACAAAGGGGGGGGGGGGGGAGCCTGGGAAGTAGGGGCAATCGGCAACACACCAGACACACCCCCATGCACATGCCTAAGGGAGTATTTTACCAAAACTGAAATTCATATTGCAGGGGATGCCTAAAATATTCTTGGAAAATCAGCAAGTCAATCACAAGAGCACCGTAGGAGGTTGGGCAACACTGTAAGAGATTGGTGGGCACTGTGGAAGCTGAGGGCTCTTAGGGGGGCTGGGGGAACTGTTGGACACTATGGGACAGCCTTTCTCAAATTTTCAACACGGAGGAACTCTTGAAATAATTCTCCGGTCTCGGGGGAACCCCTGCTAAAAATTAAAAATGTACAACTCATGATACATTAATGTGATGGTCAATGGGAAGACTGCTCCCTACACTTGAGGTCATTGGGAAGAATTACCCCCCTTACAGATAGCTAAAAAGATCAATGGTATTATTGGGAATTTATCTGAGAGGTAGAAATTGACCATTGCTCAAGGAACCCCTAGCAACCTCTGGAGGAACCCTAGGGTTCCACGGAACCCTGATTGAGAAACCCTGCTATGGGAGGTTGGTGAGAACTGTGGAAGCTGAGGGCTCTTAGGGGGGCTGGGGGCACTGTTGGACACTATGGGAGGTTGGTGGGCATTATAGGAGCTGGAAGGCACTGTGGGAGGTTGAGAGATCTGCAGCTGGCTGGAGGCCTGAGAAAGAGAGGGCGCCATAGCCCGGCAGTGGTCCACGGTCTGGTGGTTGAGAAACACGGGTCTAGAGAACCATCCCCAGTCTCCAAGCTGCCATATTGCAATGACTTTTACAGAAAATGTTGGCTGCAGATCAGAGGCATAACTAGGGTTGCCACTTTTTCTTCAAGCCAAACCCGAACACTTTAGTAGCGCAATTGATTTATGGGACTTTTTACTAGATATTCAGGATTGCATATGTAACAAAATCTATATTGAGCACTCATAGAATTTGATTTATTTTATATTTATTTTTATTTATTTTTTCGACTTTTTTCAAACACAACCACTTAGCAGATTTAGGCAGCGCCGTCTCACCACTTCTTATACCTTTCTTATCAACTCCATCCAGTGGAGCTTTGGGGGTTGGCAGCAGCCACACCTGTTTTACTATAGCGCAAAAATAACAACTTAAATCAACTTTAGTAGCGCATATCACATTTTCTTTTAATATACACTATAGAATTGTAACAGACCTGGGCCACCTTTGGGCACTCCAAAGAGAATAGTAATGCGGCGCGCATAATGCCCCTTCACCCTCCTGTCAGGCTCTGTTCCGAGCCACATTCCTGTCTGAATAATGTGTACAGGTTTCAGGTGGACTGAAACCCAGACACATGATTCCAAACCCGGACCGTCAAACCTAGGCGTAACTAGAACATTCAGGGATCCGGTGCAAGAAACCATGAAGGGCAAGTCAAAACACATTCATTTCATTTTGTGCCAACTTAGTCAATGTGACTCAAGCCAGAGCGACAAAAAAAAAATTCCTGCACTACTTTTCTGTGCCTTTGGTGCAATTTAAGTGCCATAGACTGCAATGTTAAATCCAGTGGTGGCCCGTCTATAAGGGGGACAGACGCCACCTCCGTAATCCATGCACCCGGCCCCTAATCTACACGCAGGGCGCTGGATGCATGGATTTCAATGGGATATTTTTAGAGCCTGAGGGTCTAGTTGGCATAAAAAAAGGGTGGGCTTGGGGTGCAGAGCACTGTGCTCTGAGCCCACCCAATCGAGTGACAATTCTCCTCCTGGCCAATCAGGAAGCAGGTCTTAAGACCCGATTCGCTGAGAGGAGAAGCGCTCGTATTGGAGGAGAAGAGGTAGATGAGGAGGAGACGCTATCGGTAGCCGCCATGGAGCCGAGGAGGAGAAGACACACAAGGTGAAGCCGACGCCCGGAGGAAGCGCTGCCTGTGACCTAGATGGGGAGAGAACGGGGCTGGTGACCGACTGGCTGGGGGGGGGGGGTGCTGGGGATGGTGTCGGCTTGGATTGTTTGCTGCCCCCCCAAAAAATATAGCACCAGCTGACACTGCTGGGCCCCCTTTCTGCCCTCTTAGGCAGAGGGGGTGTGTGGGTGGTTCATCTGACCATCCATGGGGTGGGTGTGAGGCTCATCCGACCGCCCGGGGGGGGGGGGGTGCTGGGGATGGTGTCGGCTTGGATTCTTTGCCGTCCCCCCAAAAAATATAGCACCAGCTGGGCCCCCTTTCCGCCATCTTAGGCCCCCCAGGGCCCAGTCACAAGTGCGACCTTTGCAACCCTGGTAGTTCTGCCACTGCTGCAGATTGAGAAGAAAATTTAATTTTTAATTAATAATTAATAATTAAGTTATATTATTATTACATTTGCTATATTTTTCCCCAAGAAAGTGGAGTTAACCTTTAAACTGACTTCAAGTCTCTCTGTACCAGAAACACATAATAATGAAATATAGCCAAACAGCCCCCAAAGTCACAGGTACCATGGACTTGGGATACAAAGAGAAGACACGGTTTGGTAATAATAATAATTAGCGGTATGCAAACTGCACGTCCGAAAAATACTGATTTTTGCCGCCTTGTCAACAAATCTCTCATTGCACGTCTTGCAATCTCTGGAATCTGCGCCCGTTTCGTGAAAGGATGATTACTGCCATTAAGGTTCCTTACAAAAGCCTGAATCATATTCCACGATATGAATTGCAATCATTCAAAACACAGAACGCCGTGTTTCAGCTTTTCTAAAAAAAAAAATAAATCTGAAAACAAAACAGGTATATAATTTATCGAGTGCCGGCGCTTTTAGTGAAAACGTCTGTGTGGGTTTGGAATGGAGACAATAGTATAAGCCAGCAAAATGTTCCTGTTGAGTTTTTCTATACAAATGAACAAATATGTCCACATTCTGGGGGATGATAGACAATGCCCTACTGGGTGACCTCAAGAGGGTAGAGTAACTGGGGATAAGCAATAATATATATACATTGATATGCCATAACACCAAATATTGAGCAGGTTCCCCTTTTGCCACCAAAACAGCCTTGACTAGGGTTGCCACATCATCCTTTTAATCCAGGACACATCTGAATTACACAGGTTGTTCTGAGGCCAATTTAATGCAGATGAGTCACCAAGTGAGTTTAATTACCACCTTCACACACAGGCCGCCCAGGACCACCAGGGAAGGAAATCAGAGGCCGCCCAGGACCACCAGGGAGCCCCCACTAGAACACCAGGTAAGAGCATTATTGTGCACGGTAGGGGTGGCACTGTGCAAATGCATGATGCCTGCCAGTGCCATCCCTAACAGTGCTTGTTGCACCTGTGTCCATCACTGCCACCTATAAGTGCCCACCTGTGCCCACCTGTGACACCTATCAGTGCCCACCTGTGTCACCTATCAGTGCCCACCTGTGCCATCTAAAAGTGCCCACCTGTGCCACTTAAAAGTGCCCACCTGTGCCACCTAAAAGTGCCACCTATCAGTGCCCATCAGTGCCCAGTGCCACTTATCAGTGCCGCCTGTGAGTGTCCATCAGTGCCACATATCAGTACCACGTATCAGTGCCCGTCAGTGTTGCTTGTCAGTGCCGCCCATCAGTGCTGTATATGTGCCCCATCATCAGTGCAACCTTATCAGTGCCACCTCATCAGTGCCAATCTGTACTGCCTCATCAGTGCCCGTCAGTGTAGCCTCATCAGTGCCCATCAGTGTAGCCACATCAGTGCCCGTCAGTGAAGGAGAAAATGTACTTTATATAAACTTTTGTGACAGAAACAAAGAAAATTTATTTTTTTTCAAAATTTTCGGCCTTTTTTTTTTCTATAGCGCAAAAAATAAAAACCGCAGGGCTGATCAAATACCACCAAAAGAAAGCTCTGTTTGTGGGAACAAAATGATAAAAACTTTGTTTGGGTACAACGTCGCACGACCGCGCAATTCTCATTCAAATCGCAACAGCACTGAAAGCTGAAAATTGGTCTGGTAGGGAAGTGTTCTAAGTGCACGGTATTGAAGTGGTTAATCAGCCACAGAACCTGTGTAATTCATATGTGTCCTGAATTAAAGGGATGATATGGCAACCCTAGCCTTGGCCCATCGAGGAATGGACTCCACTAGACTTCTGAAGGTATGCTGTGGTATGCGGCACCAAGCAGTTAGTAGCAGACCTTTTAACTCCTGTAAATTGGGAGGTTGGGTCTTCATGGATTAGACTTGTTTTTCCAGCACATCCCACAGATTCTCAATTGGATTAAGATCTAGAGGCCAAGTCAACACTTCAAACTCGTTGTGTCCTCAAACCATTCCTGAACCATTTTTGCAGTGTGGCAGGGGAGCATTATCCTGCTGAAAGAGGCCACTGCCATCAGGGATTACAATTTCCATGAAGAGGAAAACTTGGTCAGCAACAATGTTTGGGTAGGTGGTGGTGCGTGTCAAAGTAGCATCCACATGAATAGCAGGAGTCAAGGTTTTCCAGCAGAACATTGTCCAAAAACATCACACTGCCTCCGCTGGCTTGCCTTTCTATCCTGCATCCTGGTACCATCTCTGTCTAGGGTTGCCGCCTCATCCCTTTAAACCCAAACACATATGAATTTCACAGGTTCTGAGGCTAATGTATTGCAGATGAGCCACCTTAATCAGCCACAGAACCTGTGTGATTAATATGTGTTCGGGTATAAAGGGATGAGGTGGCAACCCTATCTCTGTCCCAAGTAAGTGACACACCCAGCTACCCACATGATGTAAAAGAAAATGTGATTCATCAGACTGGGCCACCTTTTTCCATTTCTCTGTGGTCTAGTTCTGATGCTCACTTGCCCATTGTAGGCACTTTGGCTGTGGACACGGGCAGGGCAGCCATCAGAAATTTTGGGGCCCCTTACACAGCTTTAGACTTGGGCCCCACCCATCTGACCACCGACATTCCCCAGGGCCAGCCCACTGGCCATCCCACCACATCCGCCCACTGGCCATCCCACCACATCCGCCCACTGGCCAGGGGTGCACACATGTTGCAGCCGCAGTAGGAATTATATACCCTGTCACACTTACCAGGTGTAGCCTGCCAAGCATGACCCATTCAAGTGAAGTGAAGTGTGCACTGCATGCTAGTGTGGGATCCAAGGGGTTCAAAAAACAGTGCACAGGCATCACAGCCTCACCCAATGCTTGCAATAAGACCTGGCGCCAAACCATAGGTGCTGGAGATCCCAAACTTGTACCAGTTGTGGGTCAGGGGGCCCTCTCCAGGTGACCCAAGTTTGGTATATTTATAGCCTATGGTTTGGGAGAACGGTGTCCCCAAACCGGGTGCCCCCTCCCATAGACTCCAATGTTAAGTCCGAAATTCATCCAATTGCCGGTCAATGAATGGTCAATTTGGGGACGCGGTATGGCCGAACCATAGGTGCTGGAGGTCCCAAACTTGGACCAGTTATTGTTCAGGGGGCCCTCTCCATGTAAACGATGTTTGGTATTTTTATTGCCTATGGTTCGGGAGAACAGTGTCCCCAAACTGGGTGACGTCCTCCCATAGACTCCAATGTTAAAGACTGCTAAAGTCTTTGTTGTAAGGGTCCCTTGAGACATCATCCCTTTAATCCAGGACACATACAGTCAGGTCCATAAATATTGGGACGTCGACACAATTCTAATCTTTTTGGCTCTATACACCACCACAATGGATTTGAAATGAAACGAACAAGATGTGATTTAACTGCAGACTTTCAGCTTTAATTTGAGGGTATTTACATCCAAATCAGGTGAACGGTGTAGGAATTACAACAGTTTGTATATGTGCCTTCCACTTTTTAAGGGACCAAAAGTAATGGGACAGATTAACAATCATAAATCAAACTTTCACTTTTTAATACTTGGTTGCAAATCCTTTGCAGTCAATTACAGCCTGAAGTCTGGAATGCATAGACATCACCAGACGCTGGGTTTCATCCCTGGTGATGCTCTGCCAGGCCTCTACTGCAACTGTCTTCAGTTCCTGCTTGTTCTTGGGGCATTTTCCCTTCAGTTTTGTCTTCTGCAAGTGAAATGCATGCTCAACCGGATTTAGGTCAGGTGATTGACTTGGCCATTGCATAACATTCCACTTCTTTCCCTTAAAAAACTCTTTGGTTGCTTTCGCAGTATGCTTCGGGTCATTGTCCATCTGTGAAGCGCCGTCCAATGAGTTCTGAAGCATTTGGCTGAATATGAGCCGATAATATTGCCCCAAACACTTCAGAATTCATCCTGCTGCTTTTGTCAGCAGTCACATCATCAATAAATACAAGAGAACCAGTTCCATTGGCAGCCATACATGCCCACGCCATGGCACTACCACCACCATGCTTCACTGATGAGGTGGTATGCTTTGGATCATGAGCAGTTCCTTTCCTTCTCCATACTCTTCTCTTCCCATCACTCTGGTACAAGTTGATCTTGGTCTCATCTGTCCATAGGATGGTGTTCCAGAACTGTGAAGGCTGTTGTTTGGCAAACTCTAATCTGGCCTTCCTGTTTTTGAGGCTCACCAATGGTTTACATCTTGCTGTGAACCCTCTGCATTCACCACAAGTCTTCTCTTGATTGTTGACTTTGACACACATACACCTACCTCCTGGAGAGTGTTCTTGATCTGGCCAACTGTTGTGAAGGGCGTTTTCTTCACCAGGGAAAGAATTCTTTGGTCATCCACCACAGTTGTTGTCCGTGGTCTTCCGGGTCTTTTGGTGTTGCTGGGCTCACCGGTGCGTTCTTTCTTTTTAAGGATGTTCCAAACAGTTGATTTGGCCACACCTAATGTTTTTGCTATCTCTCTGATGGGTTTGTTTTGTTTTTTTCAGCCTAATGATGGCTTGCTCCTCTGATAGTATCAGCTCTTTGGATGTCATATTGAGAGTTGACAGCAACAGATTCCAAATGCAAATAGCACACTTAAAATTAACTCTGGACCTTTTATCTGCTCCTTGTAAATGGGATAATGAGAGAATAACACACACCTGGCCATGGAACAGCTGAGCAACCAATTGTCCCATAACGTCTGGTCCCTTAAAAAGTGGGAGGCACATATACAAACTGTTGTAATTCCTACACCGTTCACCTGATTTGGATATATATACCCTCAAATTTAAGATGAAAGTCTGCAGTTAAAGCACATCTTGTTCATTTCATTTCAAATCCATTGTGGTGGCGTACAGAGCCAAAAAGATTAGAATTGTGTCAATGTCCCAATATTAATGGACCTGACTGTATTAATTACACAGGTTCTGTGGCTGATTAAGGAGGTAATTAAACTCACTTGGTGCCTTATCTGCATTAAATTGGCCTCAGAACGTTTGTAATCCATATGTGTCCTGGATTAAAGGGATGATGTGGCAACTCTAACCCTGACCAGTCTGCGGCCACGCAGCCCCCATACACAACAAACTGTGATGCTTATTTTTTCTGCTTTCAACACATCAACTTTCAAGGACAACATGTCCACTTGCTTACTAATATATTCCACTGACTTTCAGATGAGATAAGCAATGTTATTCACTCAATCTATCAGTGATCTTAATTTTATGGCAGCTGATTGGTGTGTGTGTGTATATATATATATATATATATATATATATATATATATATATATACATATACATACGTACACACTATACTGTCAATAGTATTGGGACGCCTGCCTTTACACACACATGAACTTTAATGGCATCCCAGTCTTAGTCTGTAGGGTTCAATATTGAGTTGGCCCACCCTTTGCAGCTATAACAGCTTCAATTCTTCTGGGAAGGCTGTTCACAAGGTTTAGGAGGGTGTCTATGGGAATGTTTGACCAGAAGCGAATTTGTGAGGTCAGCACTGATGTTGGATGAGAAGGCCTGGCTCGCAGTCTTCGTTCAAATTCATCCCAAAGGTGTTCTGTCGGGTTGAGGTCAGGACTCTGTGCAGGCCAGTCAAGTTCCTCCACCCCAACCTCGCTCATCCATGTCTTTATGGACCTTGCTTTGTGCAGTGGTGGGCAGTCATGTTGGAATAGGAAGGGGCCATCCCCAAACTGTTCCCACAAAGTTGGGAGCATGCAATTGTCCAAAATGTCTTGGTATGCTGACACCTTAACAGTTCCCTTTACTGGAACTAAAGGGCCAAGCCCAACCCCTGAAAAACAACCCCACACCATAACCCCCCCCCCCCCTCCACCAAATGATTTGGACCAGTGCACAAAGAAAGGTCCATAAAGACATGGATGAGCACCTTTAGGGTGTAGGAACTTGACTGGCCTGGTCCTGACCTCAACCCAATAGAACACCTTTGGGATTAATTAAAGCGGAGACTGTGAGCCAGGCCTTCTCATCTAACATCAGTGCCTGACCTCCGCTTCTGGATAAATGGTCAAGCATTCCTATAGACTACTGATGGTGAACCTTGGCAACCCAGATGTTTTGGAACTACATTTGCCATGATGCTCATGAACTCTGCAGTGTAGTTGAGTATCATGGGAAATGTAGTTCCCAAACATCTGGGAAGCCAAGGTTCGCCATCACTGCTATAGACACACTCCTAAACCTTGTGGGCAGACTTCCCAGAACAGCTGAAGCTGTTATAGCTGCAAAGGGTAGGCCAACCCAATATTGAACCCTACGGGCTAAGACTGGGATGCCATTAAAGTTCATGTGTATGTAAAGGCAGGTGTCCCAATACTTTTGACAATATATTGTATATACAATATATATATAACACTGTATATAAAAAAAATTGTGCAGAGGCACACAACCGATGGAAGATCTCCTGGTGTAATTATGTCCCGCAGCTTCTAACAAGTGTCTCCTAAATAATAACGAGGCCGGCGATTGCTGAGATCATCTCCTTTCCCTAAATTAATAGCAATAACAAATGGTTGCATAGTTCATTAGCTTGCAGTGAAACGGCTGAGCTCGTTAGCCTCCCCTGAACTCCAGCGAGTAGATCATCAGAGTCGTCAGCGGAGGACGGATGGCGTGTTTGCCCAGCGCAGATCTACCTCGCTGTGTGTATTCTTAACCTGCATGTACTTGTTGGCTCGTAGCTCTTTACCTGTCGGTTAGCAGAGTTGACCCGTGTCACGCAATGAATGAAGCCTGCTAACATACAGCATATTTAAAGTCCCTTTACTTTCTTCTCACTGCTTCTATTAACACAGTTTATAACGCATGTTTACATATGTTGCACTAAAGTGGATTCTGAGCTAATCCTAAACCTGCTCCCACCCCATTCTAATTACCCTGTAGACAAAAGATGTCGGTACCTACCTATTCTCGGGGAGCCCCAGTCCGGTCACATACTCAGCTCCCAGTGGTGGCTACAGGGGAGAGGAGGGACAGCCGACAGCAGATGCCCCACAGTAAGCTTATGGGTGACGTCAATGCGTAGGCATTGCCGCCATTGTCGGCGATCACTACTCTCCATTGAAGTCAACACTGGGAGATGATCACGAGACCAGACCGGGGCGTCCCTGAGAATAGGTAAGTATACAGATCTTTCCTCTATAGGGTTAGTATAGGACTTGGAATGATGGTAAGGGCAGGTTTAAGAATAGATTAGGACTTACACTTTAAGGCCACCATCATCTACAACAGGAGTCCCCAAACTTTTCAAACAAAGGTCCAGTCTACTGTCCTTCAGACTTTAGTGGGGCTGGATTGTGGCCAGCAGGGGTAGAAAATGTGTCACACCCAGCATCAGTGAGAATAAACATGGCCGCAGGGTTGGTGGTCAGCAGGAGAAGGAGTAGCGCCCCATCGTTGGTATCAGTGGGAGGAATAGTGCCCCATCATTGGTATCAGTGGGAGGAATAGAGCCCCTTCATTGGTATCAGTGGGAGGAATAGTGCCCCATGATTGGTGTTAGTGGGACGAATAGTGCCCCATCATTGGTATTAGTGGGAGGAATAATGCCCCATCATTGATGTCAGTAGGAAGAATAGTGCCCCATCATTGGTATCAGTGGGAGGAATAGTGCTCCATCATTGGTATTAGTGGAAGGAATAGTGTCCCATCATTGGCATCAGTGGGAGGAATAGTGCCCCATCATTGGTATTAGTGGGAGGAACAGTGTCCCATCATTGGCATCAGTGGGAGGAATAGTGCCCTATCATTGGTGTCAGTGGGAGGAATAGTGCCCCATCATTGGTATCAGTGGGAGGAATAGTGCCCCATCATTGGTATCAGTGGGAGGAATAGTGTCCCATCATTGGCATCAGTGGGAGGAATAGTGCCCCATCATTGGTATCAGTGGGAGGAATAGAGCCCCATCATTGGTGTCATTGGGAGGAATAGTGCTCCATCATTGGTATCAGTGGGAGGAATAGTGTCCCATCATTGGTATCAGTGGGAGGAATAGTGCTCCATCATTGGTATCAGTGGGAGGAATAGTGCCCCATGATTGGTGTCATTGGGAGGAATAGTACCCTAATGTCCACATTAAGGCAAGCAAAGAGCTACACACGGCCCTCGGGCCGCAGTTTAGGGACCCCAATCTACAACAATGATCACCAGCTTCATCTGTTAATGTGGTAGAGGTACAATACAGTGTGTAAATATGTATATATATATAAACTGTCACGTAATATAACGCATGATGCTTTTTTTTTTTTTTTTTTTACGTTTTTGTTTATTTGTCAGCTTACAAAAAAAAAATATTTAGGTAAAAAAATGAGTCTTAGGGCCGGTTCACACTGTAGCGAGGCGGAGCGGCGCGACTTCGCGGCCCGTTCACATCTAGGCGAATTGTCAGGCGACTTGAGTCGCCTGACAATTCGCCTCAATGCTGTGCAAATGGGACCGTTCTAATAGGAGCGAATCGCTTCGCTCCGCATTAGAAAAATGGTCCCTGCACTATTTTTAGGGCGATCTCAGGCGGCTTGCATTGACTTCTATGATAGAAGTCTCCTAGCAAGCTGATTTGAGATCCCCTGGAGCGCCGCATCGCGCCGCTCCGCGCCGCTCTGCCTCGCTACAGTGTGAACCGGCCCTTAGGGATCTAAAATGGTATTTATAAAACATTGGTTGGAGAATGTCACACACATTCATGCAGGTTGAACTCATTTTCAACATTTTCCATAACAAATTCAATAATAAATAAATAAACAAACAAACAAAAATAATAATAATAACACTACTTCTACTTCTATTACTATTATTACTACTACCAATGCCCGGTACACATGATGAGATTATTGGGTGAATGATCGTTCGGGTTTTTTTTTGCATGCTAATCTCAGATTGAAACGGTAGTCAGGAATCTGTCAATTCTCGTACAAGAGAATAAAAAATCGGAAGCGATGCGATGTGTTGCGGTGTATTTGTATTGCATTTTCGAATGATAACTGTACAGGTTCAACTAAAATTGTATGATCGGGCACCGTGCGAGAAAGTTTTCCCTGCATGTCCGAATGTCTCTGGACGGAAAATATTGAACGAATTGTCATGATCGCCTCTCGAAAGTTCTGTATTAACGATCCGATTATCGAACAATCGATTTGAAAGCGGTATTTTCCGTTCAATTTTCTGATCATGTGTACGGGGCTTAATGTTTTTTCTCCTTTCGGTTTAAGAAACATATAGATTAATTATTAATACCAGTCAGCATGATGAAATTCAGCAATAAATACATAAACATACAACATAATAATAACAACAATACCACTACTACTAAAATTATCATTAAGCTTTCTGTTTATGAAAAGTATAAATGAATTATTAATAGTAGTATAGTGATTTCCATGATGAAACTCAATAAATAAATAAATCAACAAACAAACATAAAAAATAATAATAACATTACTTCTACTACTTTTACTACTACTACTAGGAATAATAATGTTTTATTCCTTTCTGTTTAAAAAACATATAAATACATTTTTAATACCAGCCAGCATAAGGAAACTCCGTAATAAACATAAAAGATAAATGCAACAGTACTACTACTATTACTATTAATAATACTACTAATAACAATAATAATATTTTTTTCTCCTTTCTGTTTAACCACTTGCCGCCCGCCCACCGTCAAATGACGGCGGAGCGGTGCGACTCTCGTTCTGAGCGGACGTCAAATTTTAAGCCCTGTCGGTGGGCGGCGTGTCCCCGGGGGGGGGGGGGGGGCACACTGCGTCACCGACAGGGTTGAACAGCCATTAATAATAGATAAACATAAAAAATAATAACAACAACAACACTACTACTGGTAAAATTAATTTAAAAAAATAATACTTTTCTTCTTTGTGTTTAGGAAATGTATAAATTAATTATTAATAGTAGTATGAAAGCTCAATGATAAATAAATAAATAAACAAACATAAAAAATAACACTACTACTACAATAAAAAACTACTACGACTACTACTAATAATAATAATTTTATTCTTATAAAACTGAAACTTATCAATGAATTATTAGTAGCAGTCAGCATTAGGAAAATCAGTAATAAATAAATAAACTTAAAAAAAAGAATAATAACAACAATATTACTACCACTACAACAACTGATTATAAATAATAATACAATTTTTTCTCCGTCCTGTTTGACAAACATATACATTAAAAGCAGACAGACAGCACGATGAAAGCCCAGAAACAATGTTTTTATTTTTTATTTTTTCTAAGACAATGGTAAAAATACCCTTCAGACTTGTATTCAGTACAGTAACAGTTTGTCTCTTGGTCGATGATGCTTTATTTATTGATCGGTCACAGAAGGAAAACAAAGCTTAGGAGAGATGGTAATATAATCGAGCTTAGTGAAGTCATTTAACCACCACGGCCCCCGCTGTTGGGCTGCCGTCAGGGGTCGGCGTCCTTGCGTGTCTATTGCTGAGAATGTTGGCCACCGCCGTATTAAATCTTGTCTGGAATCCCAGACAATCGGAGTTCAGTTCAGGATTCTGTGCTCAATATATCTCGTCAGTTGAGATTTTTTTCTTTATAGATTCGGATTGGTGTCGTTTCGCCTTCAGATAAATGTGAACTATGGACCCCACTGAAGGACTGGAGTCCAATAATGAGTCCTCCTTGTTATGAGGGCACCATTTTTTGCCAAATCCCTCTCAATAGCCTGTGTAAAATATGTATAAATGTGTATTAGAACTTTTCTTATTTCAGGCTTATAGAATGATTCCAGCCCCCCCACACACCAAATCTTCCCCCCAACCCCCTTTGGACCACCCCTGAGTAGTGATGTGCATCATTTTTTCTGTCTCTTATCAGATTTGTTTGTTGAGTTTAAGTGATTGTAAAAGCTACATTTTTTTTAAAATAACAAACATGTCATACTCACCCCCTCTGTGCAGCGGTTTTGCACAGAGTGGCCCCTAACCCCATCTTGGGTGCTCCAGCGGTGCTCTGGGCTCCTCCTCTTCTCGAGTGACCACCAGGCCTCCCTGGGGTCACCCGTGCTGGCACACTCCCGAGTCCTGCTGTTGTGCGTATCCCCCCCCCCCCCCGCGCTTCTGGGTCACTGGCCTTGATTGACAGCCGAGGGAGCCAATGGCTCCCCAGCCATCAATCCAGCCAATGAAAACCGGAGCAGCTTGTGTGAGCTTGGAGGCTCGTACCCGCCACGGGATCGGTTCGGGCTCAGGTAAGTAAAGGGGGGCTCAGGGGGGGGCTGCTGCAAGTGAAAAGGGTTTTCACCATCGAATGCATTAAGGTGAAAAACCTTGAGGGTTTACAACCACTTTAATAACTTTGTTTTGTCATATTTGTTATGTTAGAATGATTTGTTGTGGGAAATTGTTTTGTATATTCAGATTTGCTTCGTATACTCGTTATTTTCAAATCAATTTGAAATTTGAATTTTGCAAGATCGATATTTTCGGTCTATTTTATTCTATTCTATTTTTTTATATTCTATCCTATTCTATTATTTTCTATGTTTTTTTTCTATTCTATTATTTTATATACGGTTCTGTTTTATTCTTGTGTATTCTGTTCTATTCTTTATTGTTCTATTCTATAAAGCAGCCTAAGTAGGAATCATTATTTTGCTTCACTTTTAAACCTTACTGTATTTTTTGCAATATGTTTTGATTTCAAACTGGAATTCATTTTTGAATCCTAATTGGAATTCATTTTCAAATTCGAATTTGAATTCATTTTCTAATTCAAATTAATTTCGAATTCAATTTGGAATTCATTTTCAAATTCAAATTAATTTTCAAATTCAGTTAAATTTGTTTTCATTTATTTCATATTCCTTGAAATTCGTTACCTTTGTGATTTGGAAATTCAGGTACATCCAAATCTCAGAATAACAAAAATGTTGTCCAAATTTAGATTTGTAACAAAACGGATCACACATGTCTACCCTTGGGCCCTTTTTTGTTGGCAGTGCCTAGGTACCCAGGGTTGTGGGGTGGAAGCCCTTGTATTCATCAACCTAGAGACATGCTGAATGCATGTGGTCTGGTATGGTTTGTTTGGAGACGTGCTCACCTCCCCTTTTCTTTCCAGGCTGCATGCTCAGATCTGCTATGGATTTTTGATGGGATTCTGTTTTTTTGTGTGAAGTCCCCCTCTACATCCATACCAGGCCCTCATCAAGTATAAGAGTCTGGTAAGCATTTTAGGAAGAATCCCATTTGCACTTGCAAAACTTTATTGGTCAAGTGGCAACAGAGACATTCCCCATGCATTTCATCCCTTTTCTGGGGCTTAGATAACTATGAGCCTTCGGAGACTTTCAACGCTAAGAAATATCTCCCTGGATTTTGATCAGTTTGGAACAAAGAGAAAAATCCTACCAGCTCCATTCCTCATGTTCTCATGGCTTCTTCTGCCTTCCATACAAAATTAATCATTGGCGTCGGGAGGGGGGGGGCTGATGGGGGCTGGAGTCCCGAGTGAGTCCCCGAAAAGCCCTGGGTCTCAGAATTCTCGAAATAATTCTTAGCCCTGAGCCGTTCGATCACCCAGCTGAGTGACATACGCAAAGAGTCCCGCCTCTTGGACTCGACTCCTATGAGTGCCGGGACCGTGGGACATGTGACGTCCATAGACACTGCTGGGTCCAGGAGGTGGAAATGACACTGTGGCCGCACTGGGAGATTGCCGTTCGCTCTGTGTAAATGGGCGGGCTGGGTGGCTTTCCTATCCTGGTTGCCTGGTGCGGTGCCGCTGCAGGAGTGTGTGTCAATGACAGACTGTGATGGTCACCTGAAGACTGGCGTAGAAGGGTCAGGTAGGTCAGTGTATGTGTCAGGTAGGTAGGTCAGTGTATGAGGTAGGTAGGTCAGTGTATGTGTCAGGTAGGTAGGTCAGTGTATGAGGTAGGTACTTAGGTCAGTGTATGTGTTAGGTAGGTAGGTCAGGGTATGTGTCAGATTGGTAGGTCAGTGTATGAGGTAGGTAGGTCAGTGTATGTGTCAGGTAGGTCAGTGTATGTGTCAGGTAGCTTAGGTCAGTGTATGAGGTAGGTAGGTCAGTGTATGTGTCAGGCAGGTCAGTATATGTGTCAGGTAGATCAGTGTATGAGCTAGGTAGGTCAGTGTATGGGTCAGGTAGGTGGGTCAGTGCAATGGTTAGTGTAGGGGGCAGGTAGGTCAGTGTAGGAGTCAGGTAGGTCAGTTTAGTGGTCAGCATTGATGGGCATGCCAACCCCCCCGACTAATAACACCAACACTCCACCGATTAACTCGCCTTCCCCGCCGACTAACACCACCCCCCTGGGCTGATACCCCTGGTATTTTTCCCACCTAGCAACACCCTGTTAGGAACCATGTAGCCTATATTTGTCAAAGCTGGACACAGTCTTCTAATGGCCAGGACAGTATGGTTAGGTGACATGGTCTTTTAGGTGGATGGCCTGTTTTCCAGTAAAAAAAAAAGAGTAGAAAGTAGAGCTTGTAGGCAGGGCTGCATCATATTGTCACATGATTTTGTGCTTTATGACTTTCATTTCATGCTCAAAAACAACAATATGAATTGTGACTTCTAGACCCAAGATAAACATTGTAGTCCCTGGATGTAGAACCTATGCCACAACAAAAGAATGCATGCTGGAGGGGTATCTGGCTCCCATGCCCTGACTTCACGAGGCTCCTCCCAACCTTATATATATGGGTCCTAACTCCACCCATGGCATCACTACAGTAAGGCTTTGTTTAAAAAGGGACCTAACATACAATTACATTATTCACCGTTACCAATACTATTTTGGGACAGAGCCACCTAGTGGCAGTTTAGCCAACTGCACATGCTTACAAGCAAGAAGCTGTCATTTAGTGTGCATAGTAATATCGCCACTAAATGAATGACTTGCAGTAGCCAGCACCTACCTGAACCACCCAAACACAGTTTGTTTGCAGTTCTCGGAACTACAGTAAATAGCCAGATTTTGGGCCATTTAGTTTGGGGAACTGAAAATAAGTGGGGTTGGGGTGGAACTCATGGCTGAACTAAATCTGAAGCTCTTGACTCAGGCTCACCTGAGTAGAAATGTGTAATTTGTTTCCAAATGTAAATGTAGCCATGGCCCCGACCCCTAGAGGCCTCCAGAGAGGTGACTTCCAGAGCCAGGAATAGCTGACATTCATCTTCACAGAGTTACTAGGCATAGTGGGTGCAGATAGAAGAATTGAGTTGGGCGCCAGACACTTTGAAAATGCAGAACAAAAGAGATGTATTTTCTCCTAAAGAACTGGAGAGAGAGGGTTAGGGCCAGGACACCCTTTGGGTGGATGCAAAAACACTTAGCAGACTCCGACATTCAGAAAAATAGGGTGTATGTGAACAGGGAGTGGCGCCAAACCAGAGTGATCTTGAAATTAACCAGTTCCCGACCGCGCACTGCCTTTTTACTGCGGCAGTGTGGCTGCATTATTTACGGCGATTCGCGGACGCGCAACTAGAGGGCGAGAGCACGCACTCTGTGAGCCACAATGAGCTGCCAGAGGGAAAGAATGGGGAACCGCCGAAGTAAACACGGCGGTTCCCCGTTCTGTCAGGTGGCATTTAAGAGATCTACTGATCCCTGTCACTGGGATCAGTTAGATTTCTGGTGCCCCTGGCAGCCCAGCCCCTTTACAGTTAGAATACGCGTAGGGAACACAATTAACCCCTAGAGCGCCCCCCCCCCCGGTTAACCACTTCACTGCCAGTGACATTTATACAGTAATCAGTGGATATTTACATTTCTGATCGCTGTATAAATGTCATTGGTCCCAAAAAAGTGTCAAAAATGTCCGACATGTCCACTGCAATATCACAGTCCCAATAAAAATCGCAGATCGCCGCCATAACCAGTAAAAAAAAAAATGTAAAAACGCCAGAAATTAATTCTCAAAGTTTGTAAACACGGCAACTTTTGCGCAAACCAATCAATAAACGCTGATCGCTATTTTTTTTACCAAAAATATGAGGAAGAATATAAATCGGCCAAAACTGATGAATAAATTTGTTTTTTTTTAAATATATATATTTTTTTTATTTGTATTTTAGCAAAAAGTAAGAAATATTGTTTTTGTTGCAAAATTTTCGCTGTTTTTTTGTTTATAGCGGTGATCAGAAATGACACAGAGGTGATTAAATACCACCAAAAGAAAGCTCTATTTGGTGGAAAAAAAGGACGCAAATTTTGTTTGGGTACAACGTCGCACGACCGCGCAATTGTCAGTTAAGCGACGCAGTGCTGAATAGCATAAAGTGCTCAGGTCCTACAGTGGGAAATTCTTCCAGGGGTGAAGTGGTTAAATAAATTAATTTCATATGATCCTGCGGCCCACTCCTCCTTAAGTATATACCTAAGTGTAACATTGTAAAATGAATATAAGAGTGATTGGCGCTAACCCAAAGCACCGTTTTAAACAGTGCAACAAAGGAAAAGTCTATATCTATGTGCAAAACTTCAAATGATAAATACACAACAAATCCAAAAGAGCAAATATAAATTAGATAAAAACGTCCCTTCACCTCCGACAAAGAGGTCCTCCGGCCAGCAAAACCTGTGAAACTGGGTTAGGCTTCCAACATGAAACCCCAACCCATGCTGCTGCTTTTTGTCCTTGGTAGGTCTCAGACTGCCTAGCAACCAGGCGCTCCTGGATAGACCCCAGGAATCTGGCCTAACAGCCAGGAGTCTTCAACACACGTCCACCTAGACAGCCATCTGGGTGGCACAGAACAGCGATCACCTGACAGCTCCCAAATAAATAGGCTCTCCTAGCAGGCCGTGGGGCCCAAGAAAACCCCTGTCAATTGGCTAGAGCAGCCTATCCATTCATACTCAAAGTTCATATGCACCTTATCATTCCAATGCCATAAGTAGCAATGCCACCCGGTGGCAGAGGAGAGAGGGGCATCAAACTCAGAATTAGGAAAAGAATCAAGAAATCCCCTAACAATTGGCCAGACTAGTTACCACTCAGCAAACTAGATTTGACAGCATCCCTGTTCAAGACCAGTGTGCTACATGAATTTAGACAAATTTTTGATTAATCTAAGATTCGGGTGTATACAAATCTGAATCTCCGAATTAAATAGTAATGACTTTCCTTGAAAATTGTTTCATTTCATTTAGCTTATTAATTTTTAGGACATTTATTTTTTTAAATAAAGGAATTGTCAAAAACGTGTGTACTGTCTTTATTCACTTTTTACACTTTTTTGGTGAATGGGTAGGGGTACTATGTACCCCATACTCATTCACATAGGAGGGCCGGATCCTGGGGGCCCCTCTTGTTAAAGGGAGCTTCCATGTTCCAATAAGCCCCCTGCTCGCAGGCCCCCCACAACCACCGCCCAGGGTTGTGGAGAAGATTTCCTTGTGCAAAGCCCCCCACCCCAAAACATTTGGCCTGGCAATGTTCATGGGAAAGGCACTTGCTAGGGCTACATACTTGAAAAAGGACCTGGTATAGATTGGGGGGGGGGGGGGACCCACGACATTTTTAGAATTTTCTATTTCCAGCATTCTTTTATTGTATTCATCTTCCCCACTGACAGCTATGAGTCATCGGTTGTTAAGGACACAGCTGCCGGCTTCCCAGCTCACTCCTTAACAACCAACTATTCTTCACACAGAATTCAAATTGGCCAATCATTTTTA
This sequence comes from Glandirana rugosa, assembly GCA_018402905.1. Taxonomy (NCBI): domain Eukaryota; kingdom Metazoa; phylum Chordata; class Amphibia; order Anura; family Ranidae; genus Glandirana; species Glandirana rugosa. The sequence continues at coordinate 483,715 of BLSH010077626.1, read as the reverse complement.
GACCAATTCGAATCGTTCCAAAAATTTGGAATTTGTCAGAAAATTAATAAACAAGATATTATTAAACGGACCTGTACTAAACAAATTCTGAAACAAATCAATGAAACAAATTAGTAACATAACAAATCTATTCGAAATTAAACAAAACAAATTTTTCCATTCTGCACATGTCTACACCTGAGGTGTGGGGTCTTAACATTCACCAGTATTCGCCAGAGCTCCTGATGGTGGAAATGGGTTTTGCTGCATGTTAGTTTCAGGTTGTGGTCCTCAGGATCACCCCACAAGGAGGTGAGCAAGTTGGTGTCCAGTAGCAGATATTGCAGGTAGGGATCAAGCAGAAGTGAAGTCAGTAAACAAGCCAAAGGTCACTAACAAGTGGTTGCAGTGGGGATCAAGCAAGAGTATAATTGAGGAACCAGGCAAGGGTCCAGTGGTAGCGAAGATACGGACAGCAGCAGGAGTGACAAGAGCGAGATATTGGCTAGAGAGAGCACAATAATCTGGCAAACAGGAAGTGCAAAAGCAATGGTCTAAATAGGAAGTTCATGGGAGGAGCAAAGGGTTTAAGGTTCAAGAGAAACAAGCCTCAAGGCAACGATGTGTAAGTAATCAGGCAAGGGAGCTCTTCAGCATCTCTGGTAGCTCACAAAGAAGAGATACAGCCAGACACAGCAAAGGTTGCAAGTTCCAATCCTGGTCCTGACAAAACCACTTTATTGATCCCTTCAGTAAATAGACTATTCCATTTACTACTCAAACCCACTAACGCATTTCACTTTGTTAGGAGCTTACTCATGAGTAACCCTATGAATAAGGGGGTGCATGTACTAGTTGGAACGGTCTGTTTACTGAATGGATAAATACTCAGATTTGAGGCTTTCAATAAGAAGAGCAGTTTCCCTCCTTTTTCATATGTTGGAGCTTATTTAGAGACTTTGTGAATGGCCAATGACTATAGGGAACCAGTTGCTGTCGTCATTGGTGGCTTGGGCATTGATGACTTGCAGAGGCATATATGGATGATATCTACTAAGGGGTGGGGATGCCTGTGACATGATTGACCTGGTATGGCCTTATGGCTGTATTTGATATTGTCCAAATAAGGTCATTTGGTCATAGATCAGATCTAAGGCTAACCTTAACCCCCAACCCAACCCTAAATGATAAACAAATTTGAGGTTTTCAATAACGTGAGCAGTTTCCTCTTTTTTCATTTTTGGAGATTATTCAGAGACTCTGTGAGTGTCCAATAGACTATAGGGAACCAGCTCCGGTCATCATTGGTAGCTTGAGCATTGCTGCCTTCCAGCAGAGTATATGGGGTAGGGATGCTTGTGACTTAGTTGATCTGATATGACCATATGGTTATATTTAGTCAATGATATCCCAATGTGGCCATGTTCATACCCAAGGCTAACCCTAACCTTAACCCCAACCCTAACCTAATCCTAACCCTAACCGATAAACAGAGTTGACGGTGGTGATCGGTTCCCCACTTCTTTTTTTTTTTTGGAGCTTCTTCAAAGATTCTGTGGATGGCCAATGACTATAGGAAACCAGCTCCTGTCATCATTGGTGGCTTTAGACATTAGTGCCTTGCAGTGGGTTACCTAAATCCTATTTACTAAAGAGTGGGGATGCTTGTGACATAATTTACCTGGCTATATTTGGTCAGTGATGTCCCAATGTGGCCATGTGGTCATAGCTCACCTAAGACTAACTCTAACCCTCCCACACCCAAACCCTAACCAATAAACAGATTTGAGGCTTTCAATAAGGTGAGCGGTTTTTACATTTTTTGTAAAATAGTCAATCAAGCATAAAACAGTCATCCGGCCATCTGTAGTAAACAATTCCCGTATCTTCCGGGAACACATAGATCCAAGCGGTTACTTAAGCACGGCCTACCCGACGCAGCGTTTTGTTCTAAACAGACGTCGTCTGGGGGCATAGCTATGCTCTATGCCCAGATTGACTATTTTACATGTAAGTGCAATACTTTTTATATATTAAAAACTATTGTGGGGCTTCTTTTATATATGCCTTGGGCGGGAGTGCTGGAGTCCAGAAGAGTAGGGGTGGTCCCCTTTTCCTCTACAGGACGGCTGCGGTAGTGACCCGGACATTTTATCGCCCTTTTGGGACCCTGACTGGGTAAAGTCGCAAGTGCACCTATAGCTTGCCTCTGGTAAGAGGCCATTTCATCTGGTGGAGGCACATTTTATCTATTGAGTGGAGCACTGGGTGTATCTATTTCTGAACATTGTGGTTGTTAGATCATGTGAATAGATTACAGCATTTATCCATATAACGTTTGGATTCTTCACCACAACCTTATGAACTTTTAACATTACCCCTGGACATTGTGGAAGTAGTGTCATATGATTATCGATTGTAACATTAATTTCATTGTGGGTTGCTCCATAAAGCCCTATGAGCTTTTTTAATATTTTAATATTTGAATTGTATGAGCCCTGTCTTATGAGATTCATACTCTATCCTTATATTTTTATGCATATTAGAGAGAACAATTTCGCTTTTTGGTGCGGCCATTTTTGGATTTTCTATTTGTTTGATATGTGGATTGCATATTTTTGGCTGCTGCTTTCTTAGGAGTTGGTTACATTAGCGCGGTACTTAACTTCCCTTTACATTGACTAAATATGGTTCCCTATAGTTATTGGTTACTCACTGAGACTCTGAAGAAGTTCCAACATATGAAAAAGGAGGGGAATCGCTCACCGTATGGAAAGCCCCAAATTGGTTTATCAGCTAGGGTTAGCCATGTGGTCATAGTTCATACCTAAGGCTAACCCTACTCCCCTCCCCGAATCCTAAGTTAACCCTAACCAATAAACAGATTTTAGGATTTCAATAAGTTTAGCAGTTCCCCACCTTTTTCATTTTTTAGAGCTTCTTTGGAGACTCTATGAGTGGCCAACGACTATAGGGTACCAGCTCCTGTCTACATTGGTGCCTTCGATATTAGTGCCTTGGTTTCTGAATCTACTAAGGGGTGGGGATGCTTGGTATAAAATAATTGACCTGATATGGCTGATATTCAGCCAATGACATCATCCTAATAAGACCATGTGGTCATAGCCCATACCTAAGGCCGAAACATAGCTCATCCCCTGAACCATCAACACCGTCACTGCATTATAAAATGCCATAGAAGCAGAATTAAATCCTGGCTTTATAAATCCTCGCGGATAGATCCTATGAACATCAGGAGATAAACGCCACCAAAGTAATACTAAGTAGCCGTGTGGTGCATCATTAAATAAATACAGACAAAGACAGAAGGATATCTTGGGTTAGTTTATCATCTCAGAGCGGTACGACCACATAGGTAACGCGTGTCCCGATTATTGATCCTATTATTTGTCAGCTCTAATAGAAGTAAACTTTTATGGCGCATTTTCCTCTTCATATTTTTATGTAAGTCGTAACATCCCCAAATCGAGTATTTTTTTGTCTTTCCGTTGTTGTTTTCATTTCACGCTCCGCTGTGCATCGGCGCAGTAAACCCAGAGAAGGTGCAATGCTGGAACCAGGGGACACATAAACACACCTGCAATTCCGCTCATTCAGACTCATTTAGAAGATAAGGATACAAAAATCTCAGCAGGGAGTTGGAAAATGACGGCCTGATTTAGAAAATGAAGGCAAAAGTTCAAATTTGGTGGCAAGCAAAACGCATCCGGCGTCAATTACAGTGACTGCAAAATTTTCATGTTTGGATGAAGAATACTTTTAAAGCCCAAATCCAGGCTGCCTCCCCTTAAAGAAGTATCAAAACCAAAAGCAAAAGCAAATATTTATTATATTGCAGTTTACAATTCTTTGATGTGATGGCCGCATTTGTTTCCTTTTTAGGCTTTCGTTCTTTTATTTTCATCTGGTGATCGGTCCTCCAATGGTCAATCTTCTACTGACCCCCCCCTCCCCCGCGCACAGCCATTCACTGAGAAAATCATTGTACTGCTGTTTAGGCCTGTGCAACTAGTTTCGTTCCGAATTTCGTTTTTGCAAAATTTGGCAATTCGGACTAATTCTAAAAGATTTCCAACAAAATCCATACGCAAAGATGAGTTGCGGTTGTTAAGGATGCGGCAGGTGCCGCCATTAAAATACCACAAGTTTTCTCTACTAAAATACAGCATCACTTCAACAAATAGGGCATGCAGTGTTTTAGTAGAGTTTTTTTTTTTGTGAATTGCAAAAAGAAATGTGAAAAACGCTATGAGCTATTTCCAGCCCATAGTAACAGTATGTCATTGCTTTGATATTAAATTCCCCCCAGTATTTTGTTTTTACTATGGCCCATTCTCTGTTGCCAGCCTACCAGATTGAGATTTACTGACACAATGCCAACAATTTACTGGCACATCCAAGTTTTTACTGGCATTTCCAAAAGTTGCAAAATTACAGTTTTAAGTGCAAATTTCAGTATTTCAGCTACAAACAAGTACAATATGCACTTAGCAATGTGATTTAAGGTAGATAGTAAGGCAAAAAACATATTTCTTATTTTATTTTTGATATAGTAAGCAAGTAGCTCAGGGAGAGGACTTAGGAGGGCAAGAAATTGGAATGGGCGGCGCACACTCATGAAACTCTCACAGTGACACTGACAGCAATGTGCAGCAGCACAGATGATGACGAGACCTCAATGACACCACACGTCCCCTCCTGAGTCACAGTGACCGTCTCTCTCCAAGCCAGGTGGTCTCTCCAGGCCATTCCAGTCCACACAGCACTGACCGTCCCGCTCCCAGCCTGCCTTGCTCTCATTATTGCACTATTCTCTGTAGCAGCACACAGGTAAAAGTATTACACTAATAAACCAAAAAAAAAACTAATAAAATAACCAAAATGATGTAGAGGAGGTGAGCAGAGGACATGAAGAGTTTCATCTAATTTTTTTTCTTCTTCCAACTTGTAGATCAGTTACGGTGTCTTTCAAGGACACGCCATCCTCTCTTAATTATTTTCACAAAACTGATGCGGTCGGATTGCGCGGATTGCCGCCGATCTGGTGGGAGGCCAGGGATTGTCATCTCAGCTGCAGCACGCCAGAAGTTAATAAGACCTCTCTCCACATTCCATATTAATCAGGCAGAGGGCTACGGAGATTTCCCGTGAGCGGGTCTCTCCTCGCCGACCTCCGAGCGACACCTTGTTCGAGTTTATTGGTTTATTTTCATATCAGTGTGGAGCAATGACAAGCGATGACCTCCACACCACCGGGGGCACCCCGCTCTGCATTCATCCATTGGATACCTTGATTCAGGCTCCTTAAATGCTCGGCGTGGCTGTTAATTGGAAAAACAAAAAACGGAGCAAAAGCAGTGACCTGCTGACGGTTCATTTATTCTATTCTTTTTAAAGGTTTAATATGAAAGAAAAATGATTTGGCATACGATGCTGGAATAGTTAATGCTGAGAAGTGCAGAATATTTCCTTCTGGGATAAGACAGAGCATATGTGGCATAGGGGCAACTAGGCAGCAGTCTTAGGCAAAACTGTTTAAGGGCTGTTGCTAGCAGTTTTTGTAATCCCCTAAAGCTACAATGTGTCTTATTACTAACTCTTTTGTTTTTCTTTTGTTATAAATTGCTACAGGATATCATAGTCAAATATTCAGCTTGCATTTTGCATTCATTTAAAACAGAAGTATCACCAAGATGCCTTGTTGAACCCCCTAGGGCACCAAGTGTATGTAGTTCTTGGTCCCGTTCAGATAGGAGCTGTGGTTAGGAAATAAAAATCCTATTTTATTTCTTTTTTTGCTGTAGCTCCACACCAAGCTAAAGCCCAATTTATAGTCCTTATCCTTGATAGCTGCTGGTCTCATTCCAGCATTCTGGTTTTGACTCCATTACATTCTCCTGTTTGTTTGTCCACCTGCAAGGTCTGGGTGGGGACCAAAGCCTGCAGTTTCATGCTTGTGATTTTACCCCAGGCTTAAGCCCAATTTATGGGTGTTCACAGGGCTTTTTTTAGCAGGAACATGGGAGGAACACAGCTCCAGCACCCCCAGCACTGAATGCATGTAATGGCAAGGGGTGCTGGGTTGTGCTGGAGGGTTTACTGATGCTGGCTGCTGTCGGGAGCGTGTAGCGCTCCTGATTTTTGATATCTGCTGGTCTCATTCCATCATTCTGGTTTTGGCTATGATGCATTCTCTATGTCTGCTTGTCCACCAGCAAGGTCTGGGTGGATCTCAAACCTGATTTAAGCCAACCAAGCCTACAGTCTCATGACTGTGATTTTTGGATTTGTAGCACGTGCTCCAAGCTTTCTGTCAGCTAGTTTGGATTTCCTCATTGATGACCTTGGATTGGATATTGACTACTCTCTTAACTTCTGCACTCTGCCGGCCTTTTGACTACGGATTTGCCAATCGCCCCTAATTATTCTGAACATTGCCTACCTTGTATCTGGACTGTAATTGAACTGATCTGCCTGTCTGCCAACCGCAAGTACCTGTTTGCTGGGCTCAGTTCACACCTGCCCCAGCATGGTAGCAAGGCGCTATAGTGTATAAATGCTGGGGGTAACCGAGTATTGGTAGGCCTGCTTGCCATATGGGAAAGGAGGCTGCTATAGGTGAAGAACACAGAAGGCAGCTATAGCGCCTCACCACCTGCATTAGGGGTAAGCTGCTTGGGGTCTCTTGTCACTGTTGGGATCTATTGTTGTAGAGGGCTTTATTATCTTTGTTATCATTAACAAATTCTATACGGATTATTTAGCACCAAATAAGGTTTTCGGTTTTGCATTCTCTAATAGGGGCTGTATTAGGAGGTGAGTAGAGGGTGGAACCAAGGGAAACTGCTCAGAGGTGGGTAGGGGTTGGAATATTAACTATGGATATTTTTACATAGTTATTGTCCTTCAGACTTTGGGGGGGGCGGATTGTGGCCGGTGGGGTTAGAAAATGTCTTACACTCAGCATCAGTGAGAATAAATATGGCCTCAGGATTGGTGGTCAGAAGGAGGAGTAGTGCCCCATCATTGGTATTAGTGGAAGGAATAGTGCCCCATCATTGGTATCAGTGGGAGGAACAGTACCCCATCATTGGTATCAGTGGGAGGAATAGTGCCTAATATCATTGGGAGGAATAGTGACCCAAGAGCCAGATAAAGGCTAGCAAAGGGCCGCATCCTGCTCTTGGACCGCAGTTTTGAAACATTTGGTATATACCATACCTGTGGGATCCCTCTGGAATCTGGAAATCACTGTAGTAGACACAGGTCCTGTGCCGAGTGGCTTCCCTGCTCAGGGCTGGACTGGCCTACCAGGATAGTGGGACATTTATACCAGGTCAACCAGGATAGAGGGCCCCGCCTGCCCTGAGGCCTCTTTTAGCTGTGGGTGCGACCGCCTGGCCTTCATCGGTGGCCGTAAAAAAAATATGGCTGCAGGTCAACATGTCAACAGCATATGTGACGTTCCAAAGCTAGCTGGGCTCGGGAAAGCATTACATTCTCTGCCATTTTCAGGCAGGCAGGTGCATGTGCAGTGATGTAATGGCACTGGGCGGTACCATTTATAAATGTAAGGCACTCGTCTTGGTCTCAGCGGTGGTGTGGCGCATCCACATCATGGCCTGGGAAGGCCGGATCCCTGCGCAGCCTCTGACCACCTCCTGTTACTCTCCTGTACCATGTCCGCACATCCTATGACCACTTCCTCTACCATGTCTGCAGCCTCTGACATCTTCTAGACCATGTCCACACAGCCTATGACCACCTCCTGCACCATGTCCACAGGCTCTGACACTCCTGTACCATGTCCGCAGCCTCCGACATCTCCTGTATCATGTCCACAGCCTCTGATTATCTCCTGTACCATGTCTGCAGCCTCTAACCATCTCTTGTATCATGTCAACAACCTCTAAAAATCTCTTGCCTTTTATCATGTCTGCAGTCTTTGAGGGGGAGTCTGGAGAGGAGTTTGCTCTTATATATATGTAGCCAATGGCCCTGTAGGGGTGGCTGGTAGATGTGGTCCACCTGTCACTCTACCCTCAATCACACATTTTTCCTTTCATCCAAAGTCACTGAACAGGCCGGTACTTTGTTTTTGTTGTTTTATTGAGGGAAAAAACTTGGATAGGGTAGGGACGACTGTGGGATGCCCAAAAGATCAAACGATAGGACCACTTTATATACACCTCCGTATATACACTCCTTCTCCTCTCCAGCACTGACACTTGCTGACTGTTAACCTCCTTCTCTTCTCACCTGCACAACACTTGCTTCTTTATGGTGAAGCCTGAAGGGATATTTATCAGACCTCCATTACATCCTCTTCCACCCTAGCTAGCACATAGTGAGGCCTGCATTAATGATGGCAGGGCCTCCGGACCATCCATTACAGGCAAGGGCCATGGGCCCTCAAGGTGTAGCTGAGTACAAGTGTGCTAGCCAGGTCCGATGGACTACTGCTCCCAGCCCATCCTCTTCCAGGCCACTCCGGCCTACTTCACTGTCCAGTGACACTGTTCCCCTGACTGGCTCCTCTGACTTCCACAGACTGTCCACTGTATCCTCCCAACCTGCTCCAGTCCTCTTCTCCAGCTTTCAGGGTCTGTCACTCACTGGCCCCGGTGGAGCCTTTCCTTTAGCCTCCTTGTTGCTCTGCTGCTCCCTTGTGCTGCTCCAGGATCTCTCTCCACGCCTGGCTGCACCCGAGCTCCCAGGCCTCAAGGTCACCCCTCCAGACTGGGGGCTCCCAGGTGAGGCCTCCACAACCTCTGCTACATCTCCACTCTCCTCCCCCAGCTGGGCAGACCGCTGCATTTAAAGAGGCCTGCCCCCTGCCAATCCAGGTTGGGGATAGGTCAGGGCTCCTTAACGTACCTCAGAAAGTCCCACCTCCTTTTCCTTCCCCTATTTCCAGAACCTTCTGGACCCAAAGGGGAGGAGTAACCAAGGGGTGTTCCTTCCTGCAGTCTTCAGCTCTTCCTGGGCCACTCCCCTGCCCAAATCAAAACATTCAGGCCTGCACAATAGTCAGGCCTGAGTAAATTTACCTCTCATAGCAAAAATCTATCACAACAGCACTTATTCACTATGGGGACGCTACATATAAAGCCCTATGTGATATCTCCTGTACCATGTCTGCACAGCTTATGACCACCTCCTGTACCATGTCCACAGCCTCTGACATCTCCTGTACCATGTCCACAGACTTTGACATCTGCTGCATCATGTCCACAGCCTCTGACCATCTCATGTACCATGTCTGCAGCATCTAACTATCTCTTGTATCATGTCCACAACCTCTGACCATCTCTTGTCTTTTATCATGTCTGCAGTCTCTGAGGGGGAGTCTGGAGAGGAGTTTGCTCTTTTATATATATATAGCCCTATGTGCTTTCATATCTGTCTTATCTATATATAATGCACTCTTCAAATGTGCTTTAAAATGCATGGTTTTCCCTTATATGAACAAGGAAATAATGATGTTATGCTGTTGGGTTGGTATAATAATGCTATGGGGCTGGTATGAAATTATTTCCAGGGCTGGTTTTTATTCCCAGTCTGGTCCTGTCCCTGCTACATTCTGAACACAATAGATGTGGTAGTGGCCATTTCTCACAGGTGCCACTCAGGCAATTCTTTACATTTTCTCAAAGAATGCAATGCCCTCTCTGATTGGACGAGGTGGAGAGGTGGGGTGGTGATATCACAATCTACACATCATCCAATCAGAGGAAAATGCAAAGTGTCCTCTGATTGGCTTCTATGCCTAGTGGGCAGCCTCCTTTATTCAGTAAGCAGCAGGATAGCCAATCGGCATAGGACCCAGAAGCTAGTGGAGATCACTGTAATAGTGGTATAGTACATTAATTTCTAGCTTCCATGGGGATCCCACAGGTATGGTACATACATACATACATACTTACATTGGTCAAAGTTGAGCCAATGTAACTATGTAAAAATCTCCATACCGCTTCAGCTTAAATTTTTTTTTTGTTTCATATTTTACTAGCCAAGCTTGTAAGAAACCAGAGTGTCCTGAAGAAGGTCTTCCATGTTCACAAGAAGGTCTTCCATATGCAGAAATTCTTCCATGTGCACAACAAGCTCTTCCAGGTGCAGAAGATCTACCATGTGCACAAGAAGGTCTTCTATATGCAGAAGAAGGTCTGTGCAGAAGGTCTTCCATATGCTCAAGAAGGTTTTCCATGTGCAGAAGGTCTTCCATGTGCTCAAGAATGTCTTCCATGTACACAAGAAGGTCTATGCAGAAAAAGTTACATGTGTAGAAGATCTTCCATGTGCACAAGAAGGTCTTCCATGTGCAGAAGGTTGTCCAAGTGCTCAAGAAGGTCTTCCCTGTGTAAAAGATCCTCCATGTGCACAAGAAGGTCTTCCATGTGCAGAAGGTTGTCCAAGTGCTCAAGAAGGTCTTCCATGTGTAGAAGATCTTCCATGTGCACAAGAAGGTCTTCCATGTGTAGAAGATCTTCCATGTGCACAAGAAGGTCTTCCATGTGCAGAAGGTTGTCCAAGTGCTCAAGAAGGTCTTCCATGTGTAAACGATCCTCCATGTGCACGAGAAGGTCTTCCATGTGCTCAAGAAGGTCTTCCACGTAATCAAGAAGGTCGTCCATGTGCTCAAGAAGGTCTTCCATGTGCTCAAGTTTAGCACACATACTGTACATGCTTTCTTCATGTGAGCATTGAATTGTGTACATGAGACCAGGCTGTATGAAGGAGAGAAATGTTCTTATCCTTATATGCTAAATGCATTTTTTTATTTGTTCCATCTTTTAACTGTTTTCAGACAAAAAAAAAATACATTGAAAAAAAACCAAGAACAATTGGTGAAATTAACTATTGAAAATAATAAAATTGTTAGGAAAATAGAATTTGTTGTTCAGTTTGCCCTTCACATAATGAGGAAATATGACTTTCGTGAATCGCTAATTACTCACAGATGTAAACCTGTTTTCCCGTACAGTACAAATCTCAGTCGAGGTTTGTGGTAATTAAAGACAGGAACAGTAATCGTCAATCTTTTTATAAACCATTTAGATCAATCCAGACTTCCATCTACTATTGAGGATGATAACCAGAAGTGTGAAGTACTCCTCAAACAAGTGATAAATGGGACATATTATTATAAGATTGGAGCGAAGAATTCATATCAGATGCTTGTCACTTTGTGGCATATTTACAAACAAGGCCTTTAATGTCAAAGGAACCAGAGATGTCCTCTGATTGGTCAGGAGTGGGGGCGGGGCTGGCAGACGTGACGGGACTGCACGCACGCCTATGATTCCCCCCTACCGAGGGAGAGAGAGAGCGGCCGGACAAGGTACTGCTGTGTACTGGGCTGTAAATGTGTGCTGGGCAGTGGGTTGTAATACCTGTGTACTGGGCTGTAATACCTGTGTACTGGGCTTTAATACCTGTGTACTGGGCTTTAATACCTGTGTACTGGCTGGCTGTAATACCTGTGTACTGGGCTTTAATACCTTTGTACTGGGCTCTAATACCTGTGTACAGGCTGGCTGTAATACCTGTGTACTGGGCTTAAATACCTGTGTACTGGGCTGTAATACCTGTGTACTGGCTGGCTGTAATACCTGTGTACTGGGCTTTAATACCTGTGTACTGGGCTGTAATACCTGTGCAGATGGACAATGACCCGAAGCATACGGCGAAAGCAACCAAGGAGTTTTTTAAGGGAAAGAAGTGGAATGTTATGCAATGGCCAAGTCAATCCCCTGACCTGAATCCGATTGAGCATGCATTTCACTTGCTGAAGACAAAACTGAAGGGAAAATGCCCCAAGAACAAGCAGGAACTGAAGACAGTTGCAGTAGAGGCCTGGCAGAGCATCACCAGGGATGAAACCCAGCGTCTGGGGATGTCTATACATTCCAGACTTCAGGCTGTAATTGACTGCAAAGGATTTGCAACCAAGTAGTAAAAAGTGAAAGTTTGATTTATGATTGTTAATCTGTCCCATTACTTTTGGTCCCTTAAAAACTGGGAGGCACATATACAAACTGTTGTAATTCTTAAACCGTTCACTTGATTTGGATGTAAATACCCTCAAATTAAAGCTGAAAGTCTGCAGTTAAAGCACATCTTGTTCCTTTCATTTCAAATCCATTTTGGTGGTGTATAGAGCCAAAAAGATTAGAATTGTGTCAATGTCCCAATACTTATGGACCTGACTGTATACTTTTGATGAAAGAACCCTGAAAAAAATTTAAAGAAGGGTTTCCTCTTTAAAACTGTATATAGATTAAACTATCTTTTAAGAGAAGAGGCATTACACTCACCTCTTTGGAGGCCCTCGTCCCCAGTGTCCCTTCAGTTTCATGGCTGCACCCTCCATCATTGCCTTGGTCAATTTATACTGTGTATAATATACTGTGTGTATACATACAATATGCATACAATATACACACAGTATATACACACCCAGTATACACACACACACATACAGTACACATACAGTATGCATATATACAGTCACACATTGCAAAAGTCAGAAATAAGGAAGAACATTTGAAATAATAGCTTCTTATAATTTAGCATTTAAAATAATAAATCAATAACTTATTATTTCAAATGTTCTTTCTTATTTCCGAAATTTGGAAATAAGAAAGAACATTTGAAATAATAATAGCTTGTTATAATCTATAATAAGTTAAAATAATAAATTAATAACGTATTATTTCAAATGGTCTTCCTTATTTCCGAAATTCGGAAATAAGAAAGAACGTTTGAAATAATAATAAATAACTATTAAGTTATAGGTATTAAAATTTCCTTGCAAGTTTGGCTGTTAGTGAATTTAAATATGAAATTTATCACCAATAGCCATATTTCCAAGACAATTCCAATACCTATAATTTAATATGTATTAAGTATGTTTTTCTTATTTCCGAATTTCTGAATTTCGGAAATAAGGAAGATCATTTGAAATAATAAGTTATTAATGTATTATTTTAACTTATTATAAATAACAATAAGCTATTATTATTTCAAATGTTCTTCCTTATTTCCGATTTTTGCAGTGTGTGACTGTATATATGCATACTGTATGTATGTATGTGTGTGTATACTGGGTGTGTATATACTGTGTGTATATTGTATGCATATTGTATGTATACACACAGTATACATACAATATACACACAGTATATACACACCCAGTATGCACACACACATACATACATACATACAGTATGCATATATACAGTCACACACTGCAAAAGTCGGAAATAAGGAAGAACATTTGAAATAATAATAGCTTATTATAATTTTTAATACACTAAAATAATAAATTAATAACGTATTATTTCAAATGTTCTTCCTTATTTCCGAATTTCCGAAATTCTGGAAATAAGAAAAACATTTGAAATAATAATAAATACCTATTAAATTATAGGTATTGGAATTTTCTTGAAAATATGGCTATTAGTGATAAATTTCATATTTAAGTTCACTAACAGCCAAACTTTCAAGGAAATTCCAATACATATAATTTAATAGTTATTAGTTAGTTATTATTTCAAATGTTCTTAGTTATTTTCGAGTTTTCGGATTTCCGCATTTCGGATTTTCGGTTGTTGCCTATTGCCGAATTACTGCGAATTTCTGAATTACCGCAATTGCTGAATTACCGCAAATTTCAGAATTTCAAACTTTTTAATTTTCGAATTTCCGAATGCCAAATTTTTTGAATTTCCAAATTTCTGAATTTCAAATTTTTTGAATTTCCGAATTTCCGAAATGAAAAAAACTATTTTTTTAGCCATGCACAAGTCTAGGTTCCTACACTAACCTTACATTGAATGATCCTATCTCTTAAACCATGGAAGCCAACGCTTCTCTTTATGGGAGACCAGAGGACACATCCCACTGTTAAAACGGGGTACTTTGCAGCAGTCAGTGGGCTTTTTTTTGCTATATACATTTAGATGCTTTTAAACAGCTTGGCAGCAGTAAGTATCATGTGTGCGCTGTAATATGTAATTTTTACAACCTGGTTCCAGTCTACTGCAAGTTCATCCCCACCATCAGGAGCCCTGGTGAAGCTGGAGTTTAGACTATGAGCCCTGGGGAACCCCAAGTTGACCTTCAACAAGGGCTTACTACAATCGCAACCTTAGAGGCCACAGGCCGCTATGATATTACTATACTACCTCTGTTTGTGCAGAAAAAAAATTCAGTTATGAAATATTTTTTTAAATAGATTGGGTCACCCTAAGTGAAGATCAGACTACAAATTAGGAGCAAGTGAGGCAGAAATCCCAAACAATTCCTGGGATTCATAAACCTTATGTCACAACTGTGTAATAGAATATGGGCATTGCAAGCATTAAAGAGATGCTTTCAACTTGTCCATGCAAAGGGGTTCCCAACCCCTCTATAACTCATCATATCTGCACTCCCTCACAGCCCCGTGCTCCTCTGCAGCCAATGAGAATACCCAGCACTTCTAGATACGAGGAATCACATAACTTGATCCCTTCTGATCATGTCAGAGCCTAGCAGCCAATCACTAGGCCCAAAAACTGACTGGGGAAGTGGCGAAAAAATGTTATTGTGTCCCTAATGGAGGCATTCAACCACAACTGTAACATTTTGTCCCACAATGGTCACCAGAATGGTTCTCCTTTAGAGTTGAGCGAGCCTGGACTGTAAAGTCCGGGTCCGTACCGAACTTTCGGGTGTCCGTGATCCGAACCCGAACGTTTGAGAAAAAGTCCGGGTTCTGGGTTCTGGTATTTTATCACGCATGTTGAATAGCAGCAGGGCAGCCAATCAACAAGCGTTTCACTGGTTTTCTTAGAAGTCATCACAGCCATGCCTACTAATGGCATGGCTGTGATTGGCCAGTGCATCATGTGACCCAGCCTCTATATGAGGCTGGAGTCACCGTGCTGCATGTCACATGCTCTCAGGTTAGTGTAGGGAGAGGATGCTGCCGGCGCTGTGAGGGACAGATTGTGTGGGACAGATTGCAGTGATAATAACTAGGTAGAGATTACTACTACTACTGCTTTGAGGGACAGATTGTAGATCTATAACATCTCATCCTGCATTACAGAACGATCTTAAAGGACAGATTGCAGATCTAATAACTAGGTAGAGATTATTACTACTGCTGTGAGGGACAGATTGCAGCGATAATAACTAGGTAGAGATTACTACTGCTTTGAGGGACAGATTGTAGATCTATAACATCTCATCTTGCATTACAGAACGATCTCTCATCCTGCATTACAACAATCTGATTACAGAACGATCTGATACTGGACTAGGTAGACGGTACTACTGCTTTGAGGGACAGATTGCAGATCTAAGAACATCTCCCATTTTTCTTCCTTTTGCAGCCCTCTAGCACTTTCCAGGACTTTTTTACAGCCATTTTTGTGCTGAAAAGTTCGGGTCTCCATTGACTTCAATGGGGTTCGGAGGCTGGGGTCAAGTTCGGATGACGTTCGGTACCGAACCCGAACGTTTCTGGAAAGATCGGCCGAACCCGCAGAACCCGAACGTCCAGGTGTTCACTCAACTCTATTCTCCTTTCATTTCAAAACTAAGAACTCTCTTCCGAAAAAATAAAAAGGAAAGAAAACGATTGGTTTTAGATATACATGATACATCATTTTATTTCGAAGAGTTTCTTCCTAAACACTTATTTAAACTGGAATTACACTTCAATTCCCCCCTTGCTGTTATTGTAAACAAAATTAGGAAGCAGCAAAATGCGTTATTTTATCCATAGATCAGCTGACAAAACCAATTTAGGGCTTAATAAGCGGAAGACAAGTTGCTCCCACATTGAATGAAATGAAGGTAATTCATTTTGCGTCATTATACATAGAAGGTTGTGGAACGCAGTATAGCTTCATACAACCGTAAATTCATCAATCATTTACCAAAACCATTCTAGGCTAAAGATTCCTATCTAAATTATTTGCATTACTTCTACTGATGCTGATTAATTACTGCACTGTGATGTATCTGCTGCAATGTAACGTATGTTTGCTTCTCATTACTTTAACAGCTTTATGACTAGCGGGGGGGGGGGGGGAGAATGGAAATTGCAACTGATTTTTGTGCTTCTTTTCACCATTGTCTTCAGATTTAAATTGCAGCTGCTCCCAGACTATAGACATTAAATGATTTACGTATTCATAACAAGTTTTGGATAGAGTAGTGTAGCACCCTCCCAGACAGGGCCGGCTCTACCACTAGGCGAAGTAGGCGGCCGCCTAGGGCGCTCTGCTGCCTAGGGTGCCTGGCCACTGTTGGTTTGTCACTGGCTGCTCTACCTTGATTCATGTAAAAACTGACACTGTCTGACTGAGATAATGAGATTGTATTATCACATGCCATTTGCAAATGTATATAGAAATAGTGACTCATCTGCCAAAACCCCCCCATGAGGCTGTATTTGATGGGCACAGGTGAAACTGTATATGATGGGCACATGTGGGGCTGTATTGATTGGCGCTGGTGAAGCTGTATTTGATGGGTGCTGCTGAGGTTGCATTTGATTGGCGCTGATCAGGCTGCATTTGATTGGAGCTGATCAGGCTGGGCAGGAAAAGGGGGTGGGGTCAGGGGTGGAGCCAAGGGGGCGCAAAATGAGGTTTCGCCTAGGGTGTCAAAAATCCTTGCACCAGCCCTGCTCCCAGATAGGCTGCTAGAAAGGTTAGGTATATTCAGATCTGTTTGTCTCCAGTATAATCAGTGAAGCAGTCAAGGAGCTTACAATCTAAGGTCCTTAACTCACATTCATACACATACTAGGGACAATTTAGACAGGAGCTAATTTACCCACCAACAGGTCTTTGGGAGGAAACTGGAGCACCTGGAGGAAACCCACGCAGGCACAGGGAGAACATGCAAACTCCAGGCAGGTAGTGTTATGGTTGGGATTCAAACCAGCGACCCTTTTGCTGCCAGGCCAAAGTGCTACCCACTACACCACTGCGCCGCCCTTTTTATCTTTTGTGTTCTTCTTGAAAACCGAACTTCGCCATGTTTTGGCCCAAGTTAAATTCACTGAGAAAACTTGGAATGAAAAACTTTGTTTGGAAGACACATTTTTTCCAAATTAAATTTTAATTGAGCCAATTATTCTTCTCCTGCAGCTCATCAGTAGAAAAGGTTAAGCTAAATTTAAATAAGCCATGTTGATTTTTGCATTATTCATTCGGCCATTGACATATTGCTGTGCCGGAAATTTATTGGCCTGAGCGGTGCATAAACATTGGCTAGTCAGCTGTAATTCTCGGGGACGCAGTCAGTCACCTGTGCCGGGCCGCGTTTTATTCTGGCGCAGCCTATAGATTAGATCTGTCACTTTTAGACTTGTGACTTTCCCAGAGTAGAAAAGTAAACTTTACAAAGAGACTGAAGGGAAACTCCAGGCCAGGCTACGTGAAAGTATATTGGCAACAGCGCCAAGACCTATTTGGTAAGACGCAGTTTTATGTTTCATATTTTAGATAACGCCTTCTTGTTGAGTAATGTGAAACTTATGGCTGCCATATCGGCCAGAAAACTTCTGTAGCACCCCACTGACCCCCCCCCCCAAAGGTTAGTGGGACCCCTAGGGGCAAGATGGGCTAGCATTTCACCCGAGGGTGTAGTCCTTGGTACTAGTGGAGAAATGGGTACAGATGGGTGCTGGTCAATTTTAGATGCAAACAATAGGAATGTATTGACTCTCACTCAATACTTTTAGGAGAGAGGGTAAAGGCACAGGACAAGAGAAAACTCACCCAAGCTCTACCGCTCTATAGTGCAAATTGGTGTGTAGAGTGGCGGGTGCTCTGGTTGATTAAACTTACAATGGATCCATAACAAGTACAAGCCGGCAACTCGACAGCTTCTTCATAGAAAACTTTATGTTAGCATCATAGCAGTAACGTCATCCATAATTACGACGCGTTTCGCCCTAAGCCTGTATCATAGCATGCTATGATGAAGCCTTAGGCTGAAACGCGTCAACATTTTAGATGATGTTACTTCTATGATGCTAAAATAAAGTTTTCTATGAAGAAGCTCATACTTGTTAAAGGCACAAGACCCCCATGGACTAGAAGACTCCAGAAAATAGATTAAAGTACTTACAGTCTTCACAGATGGGGAACCTTTAAGCTTACCCAGCACTCTGCGACAGTAGCTCCTGGCTGTAAAATACTTATCAGTTCAGCTGTGAACACCTTGGGGAGAAGACCGTGCCCCAGTAAGAGAAACTAGAAAAGGAAACCTGCGCAACTCAAAATTATGTGTCAGCTGCTGGTTGTATTAGACTAATTCAAGGATATGCAATTAGCGGACCTCCAGCTGTTGCAGAACTACAAATCCCATGAGGCATAGCAAGACTCTGACAGCCACAAGCATGACACCCAGAGGCAGAGGCATGATGGGACTTGTAGTTTTGCAACATCTGGAGGTCCGCTAATTGCATATCCCTAGACTAATTAGTCCAAATGAAATTAACAAACCCAAATTAAACCGCGCTCTACAAATAAATAAAGAAATAAATGCAATGTGCATAAAATATTACCTAATAGCAGCGACAGTGCAATAAATATATATAAAACATTAAGTGCTATATATATATTAAAGGAAAAAGATTCTTCAGACAGCCGCACTCCAGAAGATTGCCGTTTATTAATAAAAGTACAAACCATGCTATGGTACAGTCAGAGCATGACAGGGGGCATACCCCAGGCACAGAAGCTAACGCGTTTCACGTCTATAGCTGACAACAATGTAGTCATATTGCTCCTTAAATATGAACTGAAGATCCTCTTCAGTTCATGAGTAAGCGTCATATATATAGACGTGAAACGCGTTAGCTTCTGTGCCTGGGGTATGCTCCCTGTCATGCTCTGACTGTACCATTGCATGGTTTGTACTTTTATCAATAAACGGCAATCTTCTGGAGTGTGGCTGTCTGAAGAATCTTTTTCCTTTACTCCATGTTATGGCGGAGCCTGCACCCTATGGAAGTGGCTACATCTGTGGAGTGGAGCCGTGGCTTTGAGCGGGTATTGTTTTCCCAAGTGCTATATATAATCGCAATTCTTAGAAATAAATCGATTAAAGTGCCATATTGTATAAAGTCCATATGAAGCGTTCTGTGTTCATTAACATCCGTGCAACCAATGGACCATCCAAGGAAAGAAAGGGTGACAGAGATCCTCCACCAAGAGGAGACACACAATTTCCACACCCTACTCACCAGATATCTGGGATCCCTGTTACAGAGATCGTTTGCGCCCAGGTATGATGGAATGGCAGCAAGGTCCGGTCCTCCACTAACTCAGATGGGTGCTCCAAGTTCCCAGCATATAAAAAAAGGAGGCTTCCACAGTGAAAAACCGCTGGGTACTTTCTTTTTTTTAAAAAACTGCAATATCAGCCAGTAAACGCAACACAAGGAACCGTGAGACGCCGATTGCGCTCCTCCTGCGTTCCAACGAGAGGAAGTGGCGAACTGTAATCACACTGCCCTACACCGTTTCGTCAGCCGTGCTGACGTCATCAGGGGTCACCATACCCCAGTAAGGTCCGAGCTTCCGATCCAAGGTCCAAGCTTCTCCAGCCCTTCAAGACATCAAGGGATTGGCTCCTCAATCCCCAAATACAGAATACTTTATTAATCTCAAAGGAAAGATTGTGAAATTATTACGACACAGACACACTCAGAACCCATTTAGTCCACCCCTGCCCTTACCCCTACTAAAACCCTATACCCCCTCTCTCTAATGATGATAATGCTGGAGACCTAACAAAAGTCCTGCCAGGTGAATGACCTCTGTAAGGAAAAGTAAGCATAGACAATTGCCTTCAGATGACCCCAAAGATAAAAGTCTAAGGGGGTCAGATCGGGAGACCTTGGGGGCCATTTAACTGGCCCACGACGACCAATCCACTTTCCAGTAAACTGTTAATCTAGGAATGCTCGGACCTGACACCCATAATGTGGTGGTGCACCATCTTGCTGGAACTATGATGTCGGGGATAGGGAATTGCTGGCCATCAAGTCGGCTTTGGAGGAATGGCGGTACCTCCTGGAAGGAGCAGCTCACCCGGTATTGGTTTTTACTGACCATAAAAACCATAAAAAAAAACATATGCTGTGAAGATACGAGATGTGCAGCACCTGAAACTACGGATACTGGAAGCCTGTGCTAGCATTTCTCCTGCGGTGTTGCTATCAGTGTGTGAAGAGTGGGAGAGGAGGGTTGCATTGACAATCCAACACAATGGGCAGCACATTGAACACATTTTATAAGTGGTCAGAAACTTGTAAATAACTCATGAAAGAATAAAGTTACGTTAAAACCAAGCACACCATTGTTTTTCTTGTGAAATTCCCAATAAGTTTGATGTGTCACATGACCCTCTTCCTATTGAAAAAACAAAAGTTGGATTCAAAATGGCAGACTTCAAAATGGCCGCCATGGTCACCACCCATCTTGAAAAGTTTACCCCCTCACATATACTAATGTGCCACAAACAGGAAGTTAATATCACCAACCATTCCCATTTTATTAAGGTGTATCCATATAAATGGCCCACCCTGTATATTTTTTTTTTTGATTTGTATTTTAGCAAAAAGTAAGAAATTTGGGTTTTTTGCAAAACTGTCACTCTTCTTTTGTTTATAGCGGCGATCAGAAATGACGCAGAGGGGATCAAATACCACCAAAAGAAAGCTCTATTTGTGGGAAAAAAAGGACGCAAATTTTGTTTGGGTACAACGTCGCACGACTGCGCAATTGTCAGTTAAATTGATGCAGTGCCGAATCGCAAAAAGTGCTCCGGTCCTAAAGGGGGAAATCCTTCTGGGGCTGAAGTGGTTAAAAATAATTCCCAGTGGAATTCCAGAATACAGTCGTAGCGCCATTCTAGTTTGGGTACTGGTGAGTGTTTGTAGTTTTTGTCTCTCTCTGCTTAAAAGGAGAGCAGATGGGCAAATGTTTATGCTGTCTGCTTGTCAGGGAGCCTTTATTGAGTGAGGTCTGCTCAGTGTGCTCTGGTGCTGATTCATGTGATCTGGAGAGTTTTACCCTGTCCAGTACTATGGGTTCCTATTGGGCGGTGTGAGGAAAACCCAGCCAGTAACAACAGGTGTATTTGGAGGTGGTTCTGACCAACTAGCAGGAGGAGGTGCCCTGCTGCAATTTGGGTGAACACCTTCATATAAAAGGGAGCACATGGGCTCAAGGTGAGGAGTTCCAGCCCACCTAGACCTCGAGGGTGGAGGTCTGTGTTTAGCTCCTGGCTGCTAGGCTTGACGCCTATCCAAGAGGCTGGAGATGCTGGGTCTGGTTGAGGCCTAGCTGAAGTTGTTGAACCTGCAGCCCAGAGTTCTTTGGAAGCTGACAGAGGGAGGACATCCTTGGATTCGGTCTGATATCACAGTGGCAAAGTGTCGCTTGGAAGATGGAAGGAGGCTACAGACTATCCCGGGACATGGTGTGAATACAGACCCGTGTAGGGATCCCTGAGACTGTGTTGCTAGAATTTCCCCTGCCCTCTTAATCAGCTAATCGGGTGTGCCAGCTAGAAAGGAGACACTGGTGAGCATAGGTGTGCGCAGCCTATTGTCAGTAGTTTATTTTTATTTTTCATTTTTTATTATTGTTTACAATATTATATTTTATTATTTTTTTCCCTTTTTTAGGAGCCCTGCTGGGGGGCTTTGGAGAAATATCAGGGGTCTAAACAGACCCCTGATGTCTCACTTTCGAGACAGAGAAAGAGACTGAGGACAGAGATTCCCCAGTCACTTTCTCTGCAGCCAGGCAGCAGGGGGAATCTGCACAGTACAGGGTGATTAGGGTGTGCCCAGGCACACCTGCCACCTTATGTGCTCACACTTATGCTGGTTAGTGCCTTGAAGAACAGAGTCCGGCTTATCCTGTGCTGCGTAAAAAGGGACTTGTTCTACTGAAGTCAGCCTGCCATAAAGTGTCAGCGGTAGTCCGGCCTGTCCTTACTGCTTAAAAAGGGATTTGTTTCACTAGAATCAGTTTGTTAATGGTGTCACTGGAATCAGCCTGCTACCTGCATTACTGGAATCAGCCTGCTACCTGCATTACTGGGATCAGCCTGCTAACTGCATTACTGGAATCAGCCTGCTACCTGCATTACTGGGATCAGCCTGCTACCTGCATTACTGGGATCAGTCTGCTACCTGCATTACTGGGATCAGTCTGCTACCTGCATTACTGGGATCAGTCTGCTACCTGCATTACTGGGATCCGCCTGCTACCTGCATTACTGGGATCAGTCTGCTACCTGCATTACTGGGATCAGTCTGCTACCTGCATTACGGGGATCAGTCCGCTGCCTGCATTACTGGGATCAGTCTGCTACCTGCATTAATGGGATCAGTCTGCTACCTGCATTTACGGGATCAGTCTACCTGCATTACTGGGATCAGTCTGCTACCTGCATTACTAGGATCAGTCTGCTGTCTGCATTACTGGGATCAGTCTGCTACCTGCATTACTGGGATCAGTCTGCTACCTGCATTACTGGGATCAGTCTGCTACCTGCATTACTGGGATCAGCCTGCTACCTGCATTACTGGGATCAGTGTGCTTCCTGCATTACTGGGATCAGTCTGCTACCTGCATTACTGGGATCAGCCTGCTACCTGCATTACTGGGATCAGTCTGCTACCTTCTTTACTGGAATCAGCCTGCTACCTGCATTACTGGGATCAGTCTGCTACCTGCATTACTGGGATCAGTCTGCTACCTGCATTACTGGGATCAGTGTGCTACCTGCATTACTGGGATCAGTCTGATACCTTCTTTACTGGAATCAGCCTGCTACCTGCATTACTGGGATCAGTGTGTTACCTGCATTACTGGGATCAGCCTGCTGCCTGCATTACTGGGATCTGTCTGCTACCTGCATTACTGGGATCAGTCTGCTACCTGCATTACTGGGGTCAGTCTGCTACCTGCTTTACTGGAATCAGCCTGCTACCTGCCTTACGGGGATCAGTCTGCTACTTGCTTTACTAGGATCAGCCTGCTACCTGCATTACTGGGATCAGTCTGCTACCTGCATTACTGAGATCAGTCTGCTACCTGCATTACTGGGATCAGTCTGCTATCTGCTTTACTGGAATCAGCCTGCTACCTGCCTTACGGGGATGAGTCTGCTACTTGCTTTACTGGGATCAGCCTGCTACCTGCATTACTGGGATCAGTCTGCTACCTGCATTACTGGGATCAGTCTGCTACCTGCTTTACTGGGATCAGCCTGCTACCTGCATTACTGGGATCAGCCTGCTACCTGCATTACTGGGATTAGCCTGCTAACTGCATTGCTGGGATCAGTCTGCTACCTGCATTACTGAGATCAGTCTGCTATGTAGCGTCACTGACAGTCTGCTGTACAGAGATAGAGAGAAGTTGTCCTCACTTGGAGTCAGATATCTTGGAGTATCCCATACATTCCCTTCTCCTATCCAAGTTCTACAATAAAGCATCAAAAACGCATCCCCTAGACTGGTCATTGAAAACAAGCAGGGTTGTGTGTGTGCACCTGGCAGTGTGAAAAATCCATTGTGACTGGCTGCAGGATAATCAGAGGGAGGCCCGGGACAAGTATATCTAAATCAGCAGCTCCTTCGGGGGTACCGCTACACAGTCCAATGCATCAACCGCATTCTTTTGCAACCGATACAACAGACAAACAATAATTAGCTTTCATAAACGATGAACATTTGAATCCTGCAGAATGGGAACAGCCTGAACACATCCCACTGCGTGCCGCATAACGCTCTCCAAAGGCTCAGCAAGTGAAGGAACAATCACATTAGGAAGAAGAATGTAACAATATTCAACATACAAAACGGGGAGACCGGGATGCCATAATGCAAATGTCAGACTTGTCAGCTGTTGGCTGCTGAATATACACTGTTGGTTTAATGTTAATTTCGGCACCCCTTGTCAGTTTATAGAGTGTGCTTAACAGCAAAAGGTCGAACGCATCATTTAGTAAGGCGGTTTGTAGCGCGTTCAGATAAATTCATTTTAAGATTTGTGCCGTGTTTTCTCAAGCAGTGTCACAACGGGACTCTACACATATAACAGCTTACAAACGGGTGCGTAAACTACAGCGAGTTGACGTGACGTTAACTGCCAGCGAATGACTGAGGAACAGCTGCGTTTTCACATTGTTCTGTGGAGGTGTAATCCAACCACAAAGCACTAAAAACAAACAGAACTGATACAAATGTAGTTGTAAAAGAGACAGAGCTAAAAGACAGCTATATAGACATGGGCGTCCGCAGGTAGGGGCAAGGGGGGCGATTGCCCCCCCCCCCCGAAATCAGGGATCGGATTGGGGGTTCTCCACTAGGCCCTTATCCTCTTGAGTCATGTATGCAGTCTCTGACAGTCTCTCGGGCCATGTATGCAATGTCTGACAGTCTCTTGAGCCATGTATCCAATGTCTGACAGTCTCTTGGGCCATGTATGCAATGTCTGACAGTCTCTCGGGCCATGTATGCAATGTCTGACAGTCTCTTGAGCCATGTATCCAATGTCTGACAGTCTCTTGGGCCATGTATGCAATGTCTGACAGTCTCTTGGGCCATGTAAGTAAAGCCCGTAGCAAAAAAAAGGGGGAACAGGATAACGGCAACAAGGGGTTAAAATTATTCAGGAAGTGGGAGGGAAGCCCCTTCTCATTGACTGATGTCCGGAAGGTGGGGCTGTGAGCAGACGTGCGGAGAGACATGGAGACATTCCGTGCAGGAGCACAGGAGAAGGAAGAATCTCCCGCCCTACAAGTCTTTGGGTTGCTGCATTGCTCTCATTTGGTCTGGCGTTGAGTCTGTGGAAGCATTGCAATTGGAACGGAAGATTTGTCCCCAAGCCAGAGTTTGCGCGGCTGGGGATAACAATAACAGGAAGAAAAGTGTTAAAGCAATACTCAATTGGATTGGGTGACGGGATGCCTCCTAAGACCTGCAACCTAAATCTGGAATTTGGGTTTTGTTTTCAAAGTTTATTATTGTTATTTATTAATAAAACGGCCAATTTTCTCCAGAGCAGTGTCACGCATCATCTGTTGTAAGATTGTTAAGTGAGTAGGTATAGGGGTACTATGGGTAGAGTTATATATCTGGGGTACCCTAGCCATGCAGTCTCTGATCGTCTTTTGCACCATGTCCGCAGTCTCTGACCATCTCCTGTACCGTGGCCGCTGTTAGAAATTATGGGGCCCTGTACAGCCTACCTGACAGGGCCCCCTTCAACCACGCCCCTTCCCTTGAAACAAAATGCAGGTTTGTTGTCATTTACATATGCATGCGGAGCCAATGTGTGCGCTCACAATTGTGCATAAGCACGAAGGAATGGGGGTACTTTAAATTTCTTTTAAATTGTATTTTATTTATTTTATTAAAAATAAAAAAAAATTACACTGTATCTTTACTCTTTTTTCTTTTTTGCTTTCACTAGGGATGAACAACAACCCTTGTGATAGCATGGGCCATGACAGGTCCTCTTTATGGAGAGATCTGACCCCATATCTGTCCTCTGGCCTCCAAAGCATCTGATCAAACCAATATTGATCAGATGCTTGTTCAAGCCAGTATTGGCTTCTTTTACATGAGACCGAAACCAGAAGTGATAAAATCCTTGTTGCTTCCGGTTTCTGATGTCACACAGTGAAAGGAACGACATTCATCCCGCTCACTGTGCCCCAGGAACCCAATATTACTGGTCATATCTTAAAGGCAGTAAAGGCAGTAGTAAGACCCCCTTCCACTGCTTGTAAAAATAATCCAGTGGCTTCTTAGCCACTTGGGTAGACGATAACTCTGGCCTAGTGCCACTGGAGGCTGACTAATGGCAGATTACTGTTTGGAGAGTATAGGGAGAATTACTTCCAATGGGTTATATCACAATTGTAGGTGGTAGGTGATAGACTCTGTTGAGGTCTAGGGTTGCTACCTTTCTGATAACGGCAATGGGGTCCTTACTGCAGAGAACACTTGGCTGATTGGAGAGGAGAGCCACTCAAAACACCCAACTATTTAGCTCTGGGAACTTAAAGCGGAGTTCCACACAGACATTTTTTTATTTGGCATCCACTCTTTTAATACTAAATAGATGGAACCTTTTGTTTCCTTACTTTCAAACCACCTAGTAATTCCATGTATTTTTTAATCACAATTTTGTTTCTCTCACTGCTGGACTTTTCCATTTTAGGTGAGGGCATCTGAAGCCCATCCTTAGTCTCCTGGCATCTCTTCCTGAAAGAAGTGCATGGTGGGTAACCATCATGCACTCCTTGATCTCGGTCCGCCTTAAATCGCGTCATTTCCTGTCTGGAAATAACATGATTTTACAGTACAGGGAAGCCCACTGACTCCTGGGAAATTATGAGACACATCTCTCAGGAGGCCAGGTAAAGCAGGACGTGAGAAGAGCCTAGGACCAAAAAGTGGCAGAATACAGGGACCACCTAGCAACAAGCGACTTAGGGTGAGCATATTTTTTTTTTCCTTCAAAGGTAAGTCTATATAGGCAAAGGACTTGAATGATGTAAGAAAAAAATTCTGGGTGGAACTCCGCTTTAATGGATAGTATCTAGTGTTAGAACTTGAGTTGGAAGTAATTTCTGAAAATAACTAAAGAGAAACAAAAGCGAAACCAGTCTTCCTACTTGAATTGAAAAACGGACCATCATATAGTACAATAAGTATGTTGCTTCCAAATGGATCATTCAAGCAAGAAGTTCATATTTATTGCTGTCACTTTACAGTGCTGTCACTGTAAAGTTCTTGTCCGTACCAAACTTTTGGGTGTTCAAAAAAAGTCCGGGTTCGGGTCTGGGGTTCTGGTATTTTATTCCACGTGTTGAAAAGCTGCCAAGGGCAGCCAATCAACAAGTGTTTCACTGGTTTTCCCTAGAAGCCATCATAGCCATGCCTACTAATGGCATGGCTGTGATTGGCCAGTGCACCATGTGACCCAGCCTCTATATGGGGCTGGAGTCACCGTACTGCATGTCATATGCTCTCAGGATAGTTTAGGGAGAGGATGCTGCTGGCTCTGTGAGGGACAGATTGCAGAACATCTCATCCTGCATTACTGAACGATCTGATTGTGGACTAGGGAGAGATATGAGTACTGCTGCTTTGAGGGACAGATTGCAGATCTCATCCTGCTGCACAGAACGATCTGACTGGACTAGGTATAGTCTGTTGCTTTAAGGGAAAGATTATTCTTCTAAAATCATCATCAAGTTGTACAGGGAAAGGTTCCAGCTGTTACTTTAAGGGGAAGATTAGTGTTCTAAAAGCATCATCAAGTTGTACAGGGAAAGGTTCCAGCTGTTGCTTTAAGGGAAAGATTACTGTTCTAAAATCATCTTCAAAGTGTGTGCGAAAAGCCTATTTCAGCCGCATAGAGCCATATTAGTGTTCTAAAATCATCTTCAAGTGTGTGGGAAAAGCCTATTTCAGCCGCATAGAGCCATATTAGTGTTCTAAAATCATCTTCAAAGTGTGTGGGAAAAGCCTATTTCAGCCGCATAGAGCCATATTAGTGGTCTAAAATCATCTTCAAAGTGTGTGGGAAAAGCCTGTTTCAGCCACATAGAGCCAATACCGAGATACGCCGACTTTATCCGAAAAGGGTGTGTGAAA
>BLSH010077626.1:422562-436996 GCA_018402905.1 Glandirana rugosa | reverse complement strand
TTCTTCTAAAGAGCCTTACTGCATGATTCTGCGAGACAAGGTTATACTCAAGCCGGTGCCCAGTTTTCTACCGAAGGTCAACACTTCGTTTCACTTAAACTGGGAAACAGTTCTTCCGGCCTTCCCAATAGAGTCTAGAGAGGATGAATGGAGTTCATTGGACTTAGTGTCAGTCATCTCGGATTACCTGAGTCACACAGAGGAATTCCGGCGGCAGGACCAGTTGCTGGTGTTCCCGGCGGGCCCCAAGAGGGGGATGGCGGCATCCCCAAGAGTGGTTTCGTCTTGGATAGTGCGTACTATACAGGTCGCATACAAGTCTTTGGGCCTTTCTCCTCCATCAGAGGTTACGGCGCACTCGACGAGGGGTATGGCAGCCTCGTGGGCAGCATATGCCAAGGTCTCGGCGGAAGCAGTCTGCAGAGCGGCAAGCTGGAGTATGCCGAACACTTTCATTAGGCATTACAGGCTGAATGTGGCCTTCCCGGCCGAGGAGGCGCTGGGTTATAAGATTATTTCGGCGGCTGTCGCCCATTAAATGATTTGAAGCAGCATATTCCGCCTGTGATTGTTATTTATTCTCGCTTGGGGTTTTTTCCCTCCCTGGGATGATATGGCTTGGTACATCCCGTAGTAGGCTGACATGGGGAGGTCCAGGAATAAGGAAAATTGTTGCCATACTTACTGTAATTTTCCTTTCCTGGATCCTCCCCATGTCAGCCGGGGTACCCCACCCGATTGTCCGTCGCGAGGCGGGTACAGTCGAACATTGATGTGGGGCAGACAGCCGCCCTTTATGGGCTAAGAAAGAGGTGGTCCTGGAGGGGTCAGAGGGGGCGGAGCTGACCCGTAGTAGGCTGACATGGGGAGGATCCAGGAAAGGAAAATTACGGTAAGTATGGCAACAATTTTCCTTATTTTTGCTATAAAATTACTTAGAACCCCCAAACATTATATATTTTTTCTAACACCCTAGAGAATAAAATGGCGGCCGTATGTCACACTGTATTTGCACAGCGGTCTTACAAGCGTGATTTTTTTTTACACAAAATTCAGTATTTTGAGTTAAATAATAAGACAACAGTAAAGTAAGGCCAATTTTTTTCCATATTGTGAAAGATAATCTTATGCCGAGTAAAAAGATACCCAACATGTCACGCTTCAAAATTGCGTCCGCTCGTGGAATGGCGACAAACTTTGCAACATAAAAATCTCCATTGGCGACGTTTATAAAATTCTACAGGTTTGCAGTTTTGAGTTACAGAGGAAGTCTAGTGCTAGAATTATTGCTCTTGCTCTAACGATACCTGGCATGTGTGGTTTGCACACCGTTTTCATATGTGGGCGGGACTTACTTATGCGTTCGCTTCTGCGCGCGAGCTCGCAAGGATGGTGCGCTTTAATTTTTTTTTAATTATTTATTTTACTTTTTAATTTTTATTTTTACACTGCTCTTTTTTTTTTTTTTTTTAAATGTGATCACTTTTAGTCCTATTACAAGAAATGTAAACATTCCTTGTAATAGAAAAAAGCATGACAGGACCTCTTAAATATGAGATCTGGGGCCAAAAAGACCTCACATCTCACACTAAGATGCAAAAAAAAAAATTATTTGAAAAAAATGACATTACAAAAAAAATATGGGCCCTTTAAGACCATTGGGCGGAAGTGACTTGTGAGGTCGCTTCCGCCCAGCCATGTTATGGAGCAGGGTGAACGGCTTCAGCCGCTCATTCGGCTCACGGACACTGGGGGGGACGGACTTGATCATCTCCGTCGCTGCTAGCTGGTCCGGAAAGCGGCGGAGATGACCGGAAAGCGTCGGGAGGGGGGGCACCTCTCCTGCCGCTGATAAAAGTGATCTTGCGGCGAATCCACTGTGGAGACCACTTTTATCAGACGCCGAATCGCCTGCAGAAAAAAAAGATACCGGGGTTATGGTAGCTATCTGCTACCATAACAAAGGTATTCCACTTCAAACTGCCGCCGTATTATGACGGCGGGCTGTCTTGAAGTAGCAGATGAATAAAACTGGATGGATTCCTCCACCTCATTAATGTGCTTATCAGATAACAGATGATATCACGCCTGGATATATATAAATTCCAGAAACTCGAACTCCGCCTGTAGGGATGATCCGAATGGGGACACCACACCAAGAAGCCAGAAGGTTTTCCAGAAGGGCACACAGCCAACCAGGAAACCAAGGGGAAGACAGGGAAGTCTTCACCCAAAAGGAATGGCCTCCAACATAGTTACCATGTAAAAAAAAGGCTTCACATAGTGTAATACCCTCTTAAAATTCAATTTATTAAAAGTATTGCACTTACATGAATGGATAAAATATGAGTTCAAAAGGAAAAAGCCGGCAAGACTCAAAGGCACAGTGATGTGGGGTCAGCCACACCGACGCGTTTCGCTCCTTAGACGTCGTCTGGTAGAACAAAGTGTTTGATTTGGTGTGAGGCAGCTACCTGTGCTCTCTGGTTTATGCTTAGCACGGTATAACACTTTTTTTCTTTATACTTCCGGTGTGTCGACAAGAACCGGCATGTAAACACGAGCAGCGAGCTTGTTCCGGGTTTGCGTCACTTCCAGCAAAACCTCCGCTCCCGCCCAGGGTAACTGAAGATGGAGGGATAAAGAGGACTTATATTGTTCCACTGGCAGCAGCAAGGTCCCACAGTAAGAAAGAGATTCAGTACCCACATGGATGGCCAAAGGCCCCCCACACTCAAATGCATGTCTGATGTCTTCCTTCCTAATAACTTCCCTAGCAGACCGGATGCAACACAGGTCGCAAGATCCCCAGGCTGGATAGCATTGGTGGCAGAGCAGGTCACGCCATCCCTAGACGACTCTACGCCATTGGCACATCTTCCAAAGGCTAGGAAAAAAGGATCACATCAGGATGGGGCTTTCTTTTCAAGTTTGCACTTTCCTTTCAGGTCTCCCTGTGTGTCTCTGTCTCTCCACCACAGCCTTGCTTCCTCCCTATACATCTCATAGTACATGAAAATGCCACTGTGGACTGGCTGGTGTTGCTTAGCGATCATAGGTGAGCACACCGCTACTGCTGACTTTTTTGAGCCACCAAAGGAGAACAGAGGGAGACCAGCTGTATACCCAGGTGAAGAGATTCTTATCTTGCGTGGTCCAATGCCAAATCTGAGCCCCAATGTGCTGGCCAGCAGAGAAAGTGTTTGATACAGACTGACATACTCTTAGTTTTACATTGTTCCTGAGGCACTATCATTCCAAGTATAGGTCTTAGGGGTAGTCCTCTGGATCAGGGGTCTCCAAACTTTTTAAACAGAGGGCAAGTTTGCTGTTCTTCAGACTTTGGGGGTGCTGGTGTCAGTGCCCCATCATTGGTGTGAGTGGAAGGAATAGTGTCCCATCATTGGTGTGAGTGGAAGGAATAGTGCCCCATCATTGGTGTGAGTGGAAGGAATAGTGTCCCATCATTGGTATCAGTGGGAGGAATAGTGTCCCATGATTGGTGTCAGTGAGAGAAATAGTGCCTCATCATTGGTATCAGTGGGAGGAATAGTGTCCCATCATTGGTGTCAGTGAGAGAAATAGTGCCCCATCATTGGTGTCAGTGGCAGGAATTATGCCCCACTGTTGCTGTCAGTGAGGGTAATAATGCCCCATAATTGGTATCAATAGAAGGAATAGTGCCCCATCATGGGTGTCAGTGGGAGGAATAGTGCCCCATCATTGGTGCCAGTGGAAGGAATAGTGCCCCATCATTGGTATTCATGGGAGGAATAGTGTCCCATCATTGGTATTCATGGGAGGAATAGTGCCCCATCATTGTTATTCGTGGGAGGAATAGTGCCCCATCATTGGTATTAGTGGGAAGGATAGTGCCCTATTATTGATGTCAGTGAGAGGAATAGTGTCCCATCATTGGTGTCAGTGGGAGGAATAGTGCCCCCATCATTGGTGTCAGTGGGAGGAATAGTGCCTCATCATTGGTATTAGTGGGAGGATTAGTGCCTCCTCATTGATGTCAGTGGGAGGAATAGTGATCCATCATTGGTATCAGTGGGAGGAATATTGCCCCATCATTGGTATTAGGTGGAGGAATAGTGCCCCATCTTTAATGTCAGTGGGAGGAATAGTGCCCCATTGTCAGTATCAGTGGCAGGAACTATGCCCCACTGTTGCTGTCAGTAGGGGGAATAATGCCCAGAGGGCTGGATAAAAGGAAGTGCCCCATCATTGGTGTCAGTGGGAGGAATAGTGCCCCATCATTGGTGTCAGTGGGAGGAATAGTGCCCCATCATTGGTGTCAGTGGGAGGAATAGTGCCCCATCATTGGTGTCAATGAGAGGAATAGTGCCCCATCATTGGTGTCAGTGAGAGGAATAATGCCCCATCATTGGTATCATTGGGAGGAATAGTGCCCCATCATTGATATTAGGTAGAAGAATAGTGCCCCATCATTGGTGTCAGTGGGAGGAATAGTGCCTCATCATTGATATTAGGTGGAGGAATAGTGCCTCCTCACTGGGGTTAGTAGGAGGAATAGTGCCCCATCACTGGGGTTAGTGGGAGGAATAGTGCCCCATCATTGGTATCAGTGGGAGGAATAGTACCCCATTGTCATTATCAGTGGCAGGAACTATGCCCCACTGTTGCTGTCAGTGGGAGGAATAATGCCCAGAGGGCCGGCTAAAAGGAAGCAAAGGGCCACTGTATGAAGACCACTGCTATGGACCATTGGCTTATTATCCAAGGTATATCCTATGCACTACTGTATATATACGTATATTTGTTTACTAACTGTATACCCTATTTGCTACTGTTTTTATATATTTGTTTGAGGAGTTGTTGACATTTCCATTTCTCTGGTTGCTTCTGTATATATATATATATATATATATATATTGTGACGTTATGTGAGGCAAGATAGTCGACTGGCGATATTTATCGCCTCGCATGCGTTCACTTGGAGTGAACTAGTGAGAGTCTGACCCGGGTTTTACCAGCCACTGTGGCAGAGCTGGTTCCGGCCAAATCCCTCTTCAGCTGCATTAAATGACCAGGAAGAGATCTCAGTTGTGCTCTGGCCTGGGACTCAGTATGACTACACTGAGAGAGCTACACCTTGAGACTTGGTTGCTCTAAGGCAGTGATTCTCAACCAGGGTTCCGTGGAACCCTAGGGTTCCTCCAGAGGTTGCTAGGGGTTCCTTGAGCAATGAGCAGTTTCTGCCTCTCAGATAAGTTCCTACTGACACCATTGATCTTTTTAGCTATTTGTAAGGGGGTAATTCTTCCAAATGGCCACAAGTGTAAGGAGCATTCTTCCCATTGACCATCACATTAGTGTATCATGAGTTGTAGATTTTTAATTTTTAGCAGGGGTTCCCCGAGACCGGAGAATTATTTCAAGGGTTCCCCCGTGTTGAAAAGGTTGAGAAAGGCTGCTCTAAGGACTACAAGTGAAAAGGTTTGCATTTGTTTTGTTTGGAGGTGTTAGGGACAAGCCTGATATCGTATAGAGAGGTATCCTGCTCTGTAGTAGTTTAGTGCCGGACGGCAAGGTTTCCTTTTGCTATTTTGTTTGTTTTATTACTTGCAACCTTTTAACAAATAAAACCGGCAACCCACCAGATTTCAAGAAAGTTTGCCTTCAAGCTGCCTTCTTCCCAGGAAAGGTGATCCACACGAGCTAATCTCCCACAATATATAAGAACATATATTTACAATAAATATTCCATTTTCAGCCCAGGTGAGTGTGGTGCTGCTTATAGAGTGGTGGGCCCCGGGAACAGGGGACCTGAACAAATAGAGGCTCCTTCAGGGATAAATGCTACAAAAAATATATTATTTAATACTTAAAGCGGTAGTAAACCCATGCATTTAACAGGTTAAAAACCATTCACATTTCCGGCATGTGCCGCAAATGTAACACTCCCATTGGTTGTGCTCTAAACCATACTGTCAAAGCATCCAATGGCTGGTGTCATAGCTGATCACATGTGCAGCATCATGGCAGTTGTAGATTAAACAGAGGCCAAGATGGCAGCTTCCTTGGCTGAAAATGATAGGCGGGTTTACTACCACTTTATCTGCCTAGAGTTCAGCTGTAACAAAGTATGCTGCTTATTCAAACCGTTTTTGCAGATAATGGCGCCTTTAATTCTTCAGCTCCATCCAGCTTCCCAGTGGCCTCCAGCCAGAATCCACACAGTTAATGCATTTAAATCCTTTTAATCAATGAACAGTGGGGTATAATGTTCAGTAAACTGGCTCGCCAAAATGCAGAATCTGTTCTCTTTTTTAGGCCAGGTTCTGTTGCTCAGTATCAGCCACTGGCTTCTTTCCACCAGGAAAATAATGACAGGGCTGTAAGCTTTATGAACAGCATTAAAGTGGAACTATTGGTATTAATTTAAAGTAGGTTGCCATCTGTTTATCTCTGGAAATCCCCTTCAATTTCCATCTCTCCAGCCGTCCAAGGTTCACCGAGCAGCCTCATTCCATCATCTGCATCGCAAACTCATATTTACCGATGTTCACAGTAAACTTTCAATTCAACGTTTCCACCAAGCAGGCTTCTGACGATTGGAGGTTTATATCTGTGATGGGATCTTAATGGAAATAAGATTTTTTTTGTGTGTTCTGTCCAGATTTCTCTCCACTCAAAATGCAATTTGACTTAAAAAAAAAAAAGAAGTTATAAAAGGTTATTTATTGGGCACAAATTATCTGAGATCTAAACTGGCCCAAATCTATATAAAACCACATAGTTATTAGCATAAGTTGGAAACTTTTCAAGACCGCTACTTCAGACAAAAAGCAAAACCATTCAATTCCACGAAAAGCATGCGAGTATTGCAAAACTAAACAGAAAATGTGTTCTAAATGTATTTATTTTATATAGTCTATATGCTGAATATTCAAGATACTCTGTTGGTAATAGCAGTGGGCCGAACTGTTCGGTTCGAAGCAAAAGAACACCCCCCCTGTTTGGTTCACAGCAGAACTCCCGAACAAGGGAAAAGTTCTAACCCGAACAATGAACCCCATTGAAGCCTATGGGAGTCGCACAGGAAAAGTCAAAAGTGCCCATCTGGTATGGTATAGATTTTAAGGGGAATGCCATACCAGGCCACATGCCTCCAACACACCAGGCCCCCGCCCCAAAGCACCTTGTCCCCATGTTGATGGGGAGAAGGGTCTCTTCCCTACAACCCTGGGCTGTAGTTGTGGGGGTCTGCGGGCAGATGGCTTATCAGCATCTGGAAGCCCCCTTTAACAATGGGCCCCCAGATCTGCCCCCCGCCATGTGAATGGGGGGGCAAAAAAAAAGTGTACATAGTTAATAAAGACAGTAGACAAGTTTTTGACAAATCCTTTATTAAAAAAGAAAAAACAATGTCCCTGATGTAGATCCAACCTCAATCACAACGCCCGCTGCACCTCCGCCCCCGAAATTCATGGCTGACCACCGAATGTCTCCTCCGCCCTTTGACAGTTCTTATATAGGTAAGGGTGGGGCCACCTGTTGATGTCACCTTGTGACATCACAGACCAGTGCATGCTGGGCAGTGCCATCAGGTGAGGTCACCGGGTGGCCCTACCTCATAGCTATTTAAGAAATGTCAAACGGCC
Source organism: Glandirana rugosa (assembly GCA_018402905.1). Taxonomy (NCBI): domain Eukaryota; kingdom Metazoa; phylum Chordata; class Amphibia; order Anura; family Ranidae; genus Glandirana; species Glandirana rugosa. The sequence continues at coordinate 429,365 of BLSH010077626.1, read as the reverse complement.
GGTTGGCCAGCCAGACTGTGGGAGCATTCATCAGGAGTGGACCTCTTTTGTTTTTTTTCTTTTTTTGATTGCGGCGGTGTGATGGGCGTCGTGATTGATGATAGATCTACATCGGGGGGACATTGTTTTTTATTTTTTAATACAGGATTTGTCAAAAACTTCTCTACTGTCTTTATTAACTTTGTACACTTTTTTGGTGAATGGGTAGGAGTACTATGTAACCCAACCCATTCATATAGTGGGGGATCTGGGGGTCACCTTTTAAAAGGGGTCTTCCAAGATTCTGATAAGCCCTCCGCCTGCAGACCCCCACAACCACAGGCTAGGGTTGTGGGGAAGAGACCATTATCCCCATCATCCCCATGTTGAGGGCATGTGGTCTGGTATGGTTCAGGAGGTGTGGGGCGCTTGCTCATGCTCCTCCTTTCCTGACCTGACAGGCTTCATGTCCAGATAAGGGTCTGGTATGTATTTTGCGAGGAACCAATGTCGTTTTTTTTTTATTTTGGCGTAGGGTTCCCCTTAAAATCCATACCAAACCCAAAAAGGGGAGGATCCCATGCCGTTTTTCTTTTTTTTTTGTTTTAACAAGCACATTTTTTTTATGCAGTTGTTAGTGGGGAAACCCATTGACACCTGATGACTCATTGGTTGTTAAGGATGCCGCAGCCGGCTTCCCAACCCTACTCCTTAACAACCAGCTTACACTGGCTCTACATGTTGCATAAAAACTTCTTTGGTATTTATCAAATATAAACTAATAAACATAGTGCACAACACTATGTGAAACTAACTGTAGCACCTTCCTACTATAGTGTAGACTGTTAGGTGAATTTAGCAGCAGGGGTTGATTATTCAGAGCTGCTCAGTGTGTCACAGACTGCTGCTTCATATATTCTAGAGAATTCTACAATTATAGTGGAAGTAAGAACAGAGTGGGCAGTATGAATATTTATGGAACACCAGCCAATGACAGGGAAACATGCCCAATAGGTGATTGGAAACCCATAAATAGTCTGAGGCAGGAGCAGATCTTCTGGCTTCAGTCCTGATGGAGGAGACCCCTGTGCAGGGGCTCTGCCCCAGGGCAGGAATACTAAAATGAGCAATCGGGAAGATACAGAGGTCCTAGCTAGGCTTAGCTGGGGGCCTATTTTAAGCCTAAGTCCTGGAGTCAGGAAGTTGGTGGATGTAGGTAGCTTTTGGTCTTTGGGTGAAGTCATGGTCACTGACAGCACAGAGGTTCTGTGGGACATTCCTTTGTGCAGTTCTGCAAGATAGTTAAGGAGTCCTCAAGTTGTCCAGTACTTCAGTTCTCTTGAATGTCCCATCCTCCCCTCATCCCTGTCCAAGTTCTATGTTCCAATAAAACTCAAAGAGACACCCCTAGACTGTTTCTTTGAGCCAGTGTAAGAGTGAATAAAATGCTGTGTGCCTAGCTGTGAGTGCTTCAACTTGGGGAATAGGAGACATTCACCAGTGGCTTCTTAGGGTATTAAATTATCATGCAAAAGATTAAATATTTAATACATAATATAATCACTCAATATATATCATAAGATGAAAAACCATGACATGGTACATGGTAAACTCATATTAGGAGTCCAAAAGAATGTAATGTGAATCAAGTGAATCTCTGTCACCGTGCAGCCACACCAGAAGACTTACCGGAAAGATATGACCATCTAGTTACTGAGAAGTCATAAACAACCCTTACTAGTAGGTATTACCTCTGGTTTTCTGGACAGGCGGCCTAAAATATGGAAGTATTACGCATATAGACTTGATAACCTCTCCTAATCAATAGTCATATGATAGTCAGCTCTCCGTAGTGTGAAATAGGCATGTTCGATTAGTTTCGTTCTGAATTAGTTTTGTAACATATTTTTCTAAATTCGCCAATTCGGACAAATCTGTATTTCCAAATTTCCAATTTCAACAGTTTTCTGAATTTTCGAATTCGAAAATTCGGTAATCCAAATACCGGCAAATCCAAAAATCTGAATACCACAAATTCGGAAATTCGGTAATTGGAAAAGCCGAAAATCCGAAATTCGCAAATTCGGAAATCCGAAAATGCAAAAATAAGAAAGAACATTTGAAATAATAACTAACTAATAAATAACTATTCAATTACAGGTATTGGAATTTCCTTGAAAATATGGCTGATAAATTCCGTATTTAAGTTCACTAACAGCCAAATTTGAACAGAAATTCCAATACCTATAATTTAATAGTTATTTATTAGTAAGTTATTATTTCAACTGTTCTTTCTTATTTCAGAATTTCCGAATTTCCGAAATCTGGAAATTCGAAATTTGGAAATGCTAAAATAAGAAAGAACATTTGAAATATTAACTAACTAATAAATAACTATTAAATTATAGTTATTGGAATTTCCTTGAAAATATGGCTGTTAGTGACACATTTCATATTTAAGTTCACTAACAGCCATATTTTCAGGGAAATTCCAATACCTATAATTTAATAGTTATTTATTAGTTAGTTATTATTTCAAATGTTCTTTCTTATTTTTGCATTTCTGAATTTCCGATTTTTCCGATTTTTTACTTCCGAATTTTCGAATATCGAATTTCGGTATTTTCGAATTCCCAAATTTCCGAATTTCGAATCCTGAGATTTCAAATGTCCGAATTTCTGAATTTCAAATTTTTCGAATTCCCAAATTTCTGAAAAAGTAAAAAACCAAGGGAACGAAAACTAATACTTTTTTTGGCCGTGCACAAACCTAGTGTGAAATGCAAATATGACTCGAATAATTCGAAAATTACAGCTATGTTCATAAAAGATTCAATTTGGAACAGCATGGGTACACTTCTGGAAACGTGTGGTGTCACAGCATTTATCTCCACCCTACATGTGTCGCCAGAGTTGACGTCATTGGGGGAACGGATTATATACGCTCCTTGGAAACTATGAGAGTGTAAACCAAGTCTTATTTTGATACACCATTGCTAGCATATTGCACACCCTCTAGGAGTCATAAATGGGCAATGCAATATAATACTATTACTTTTACATTTATCAGTGTCTATCCTGCATGTTAGTCGGCAGATATTTGCTGAGTTAAATTATTATATACAATTTATATAGCGCCAACAGTTTACGCAGCGCTTTACAATGTAGAGGGGGGAGACAGCACAATTACAATACAGTTCAATACAGGAGGGATGGAGACGTACACTCCGAATTCACCAATATATAGTGTACACTCAATACGCTGCGTGTACATATATATATATATATATATACACACACCAAGCTGTATATATTTTAATACATCACGTCAAGTGTACTATATACCGTACGTACACCCGGAATGCACTGATATATAGTGTACACTCAATACGCTGTGTGTATATTTATATATATATATATATATATATATACACTAGACTGTATATATTTTAAGACACCATGTGTACTATATACCGTACACCGCTGAATGCACCGTTATATACTCAATATGCTCTGTGTGTGTGTGTATATATATATATATATATATATATATATATAGATATATACCAGGCTGTATATATTTTAATATACCAGGTCAAGTGTACTATATACCGTATGTACACCCTGAATGCACTGATATATAGTGTACACTCTGCGTATAAATATATATATTATTACTAGACTGTGTATATATATATATTCTTGCACTGCCTAAACGATGCCCTAAATGATGTCCAGTGTCACTCAACTCAGAAGACTGTATGCATAGTGCAGTGAGTGCAGGACATTATGGAGCCTCTCCCTGGTGGGGCATTGTCAGGGTGCCCTGTGTTCACTGCAAGGGTGCACTGATGTAATCAACATGCGCTTTAAATCATTAAGGACAGCGCACCATCTGAGAAGGTCAGAAGAAGAAGAAGAGGGCTTTGCCGTTCAAGTAACCAGCCTAAAGACTTCTGAAAAAAAGTAAGTATACAAAACCAAAAGCATGATATACTGCCCTTTAGGCATAGGGGGACACTGAGGAGGATGGGGTGGTTAGAGAGCCCGGAGTCGGGATATAATGTGGAAGTTTAGTCTCCCAATCAACATTGATTATTTTTAATCCTTATGCGCTAGCATTAGTAAATAGATACTTTTTTTTTTTTTGTTACTTCCTGGTTTCTTGCCTAGGCAAATTATGTCATACATCCCAGGAATCTTCGGGAGGGAAGGCGAGGAGGAATGGTCTTCCCAGCTCAGCACACTCTCCTGCATGCATGCTTGAGATAAGGGCAGATGGATTCCGGGAAGTAAATAATACACAAATCATTGCCCTTACTCAAGATGGCCATGACCAGAAATGCTAAGGGGGAATTCTCAACAAAATAAAGCATGACGACATGGATGGATGGGGGAGTTTACTTTGAATATTTAAAAAAAAAATTGTGAATATTAAAATTTAATTAAATAGTGTTTTTGGTTTGTGATGTTCAGATGCAGTGAAGATCCCCTTTAGGTTCAAATTTTTTTTTTTGGTTGTTAGTTTTGTGTTCAACAACTGGCACCATGTTAGGAATTCTTGAGCTCCTGAGCTCCAAAAGCTCCTGAGTAGAGTTGAGCGAACCCGTGAATGTTCGGGTTCGGTGGGTTCGGCCGAACTTCGGAAAAAAGTCCGGGTTCGGTACCGAACTTGATCCGAACTTTACCCCGAACCCCATTGAATTCAATGGGGACCCGAACAAAAATGACTGTAAAAGAGTCCTGAAAGTGCTAGAGGGCTGCAAAATGATTTTAGAACAATAATCTGTCCCTTACAGCAACAGCAGGAACCTGACCCTATAGAACTAGGAGATGATTTTAGAACAATAATCTGTCCATCTATGCAGTAGACTCTACCTAGTCCAGTCAGATCTTTCTGTAATGCAGGATGAAATCTGCAATCTGTCCCTAAAAGCAGTAGTAGTAGTAATCTCTACCTATCTATCTATCTGCAATCTGTCCCTCACAGCACTGGCAGCATCCTCTCCCTACACTACCCAGAGGGCATGTGACATGCAACACTGTGACTCCAGCCTCATATCGAGGCTGGGTCACATGATGCACTGGCCAATCACAGCCATGCCATTAGTAGGCATGGCTGTGATGGCTTCTAGGGAAAACCAGTGAAACGCTTGTTGATTGGCTGCCCTTGGCAGCTTTTCAACACGTGGAATTAAATACCATAACCCCAGACCCGAACCCGGACTTTTTTTAAAAAGTCCGGGTCCGGGACACCCAAAAGTTTGGTACGGACCCGAACTTTACAGTTCGGGTTCGCTCAACTCTACCCTCTAGCTGCCCTGCAGCTATTCAACATGCGTGATCAAATACCCGAGCCCAGAACTCGAACCCAAACTTTTTTTCAAATGTCCGGGTTCGGGTCCGGGTCACGGACACCCCAAAGTTTGGTACGAACCCAAACTTTACAGTTCGGGTTCCCTCAATTCTACTCCTGAGCTTTCTCCAAAAGAAGGAAATAAATCTTTTGATTTGAGTTGTATCATGAAAACATTGCTGAGAACTTCAATGTCCTTGACTGACTTCCCTTCATTTGTGAGCAGTAATAATTTAGTAAATAATCACAGAAAGTACACAGGCCAATTTATCTGATATATATTCAAGACGAATGAATTTACTGCGGGAGAGGGCTCTGGGATTTACCTTCAGGTGCTTGTTATATCTTGAAGAGCGCCGGTTAAATACAAAGCATAATATTGTTACTAACGGAGTAAGAATGTCGATAATGAGCCTCATTATCTCCTGGAATGAAGATAGTCAGTGAAGAGCTTGATGACCTTTTATGGCCTTCAGGGATGATCGGAGAAGCTCATATTATGAGTCGATAGTTTATTAATACAGTGGGGGAACTGCAGGCTTCATAAAATTACCAATTCATGGATAAATAATGATACTTGCCTCTGGCAAATCCATAACTACCTACCGTGTTCAAACTATTTATTTATCATGGAGTTTAACTCTGGATTTGCAAAATAGAGTTGGGACTGTGCAAGGCTGATATTTCAAAGGGATATTGGGGAAGAGGTAAGAACAGGAGTGCCGCACCAGAATCATGAAGTGCAAACATGTTTATTACAATACAATCTTCAATAAACATCTTTATGACTGTAAAATAAAAAATATATAAATCTGAGCCCATAATATTTCTTTCGGCCCTCGCCCCCTCCCCTGACTTCTCCATCAATACAACCATCAGTCCCTCCATTCATGCCAGGGTTCTAGGTGGAATCCTAGGCTCTGACATAGGTGTGCATTAGGGTGTGCACCACAAGAGATAGGTGACAGTAGTTTATTTTTATTTTTACAGTATTGTTTTTTTTTACAATTTTTTACAATATTATATTTTATTGATTTTTTTACGATTTTTTTTTTAGAAGCCCTGCTGGGGGGCTTTGGTAAAATGTCAGGGGTCTAACTAGACCCCTAATGTCTAGGGTTGCCACATCATCCCTTTAATCCAGGACACATATGAATTACACAGGTTCTTCTGAGGCTAATTTAACTGGTTCCCGACCGAGCGCCGTGTTTTCACGGCGGCAGTCTGGATGCTGAGCGCGAATCGCCGTAAATAAGCGGTGATCTGCAATCAACCACCAGGGGGCACGCGCGCGCGCCGCACTCCTGAGGAGTGTGCCCGCGGCTCGGGCGGACCCGATGTCCGCCGGTGAGCCGCAATGAGCGGCTACAGGGAAAGAACGGGGAACCGCTGATGTAAACACGGCGGTTCCCCGCTCTGTTAGTAGGGGCATGGGAGATCTACTGATCCCTGATCAGTTAGATCTCTC
>BLSH010077626.1:335077-350603 GCA_018402905.1 Glandirana rugosa | reverse complement strand
TAAGAGATACACTATGAGGGTTTTTCCTTACTTGTCTCCCATGAGTACCTGTGTTGTGGTGGTGATCCTTATGGAGTAGATCTGGGAGGAGCCTTGCTTTCTGGGGAAAGACGAGCTGATTCACCTTCTGATCTCTGTGTACCGAGTCCTTGTGGAGGTGACCCTTGAGAAGTTGATGAGCCCTCTTGTTGTGGAAAGATGAGCCGTTATACCTTCTGATTTCTGGTGAGCCCCCAAAGTGTGCACATGCATGCGGTGATCAGTGGTGGAGGACTTTGTTTTGAAAACATCATAGCTGCTTCAATTTAAAGAGGACTTTTGCACCTTATACATATTGTTGCACTTTTTGATATTTTTGCACTAGCACTTTTTCCTTATATTTATGTGTATGAGTTTTATGAAAAAACTCTAGCGCTGCTTTTTGCTATTACCATTTATAGTAGACTTCTTTCACAGTTTTCCAATTCTAATTCGAAAAGTCCTCGACTTTGAATAGTTTTCCATTTTCCAAAGAGAACAAAATAGGATAGAAAACAAAGGAATAGAACAGGAAAAAAAACCCCAATAGACTAGAAAAAAATATAACAGAAAACAAGAGAATAGAATACAACAGCTCTGTTCCCCTCCACCACATTCTATTCTTTCATTTTCTGTTATATTCCCCTCTAGTGTATTCTATCTTTTTCCATTCTATTCCTCCACTTTCCACTCCACCCCATTCTCCTTGGAAATTGGAAAAAGATTCGAATTTGAAACCGATTCAAATTTGAAAGCTTTTCGGATCGATTCGAAAACAGATAATGACCCGAATTCCGAAAACGAATTAAATGAATGAAACAAATCTAACCAAACAAATTTATGTAAATAACAAATCGAAATGAAACTAAACTGAACTTATTTTTTTGCTCTGCACACGTATAGGTATCGTTGCAATGGTCGGGAGCAGGAGAATTTATTTTGTATTTTTCTTTGGCGGTATGAGTAGCGCCTACCCCAATTTTCCGGGAGCCTGATGGTGACTACCAGAGGTAGGGAGGGCTGACCTTTCTCCTCGGGGTGCAGGGTATGGGCATGGTGGGAGATGAACAAGATAGAAAGTTGGGCATCAGTCACTTTTATGCTTCAACAAAGAGAAGTTTATTTCTTACAACAAGAAAAATATGGGAGAGAGGGAATAAGGCACAGGACACTCTTAGTCAAAAATAGTAGCGATCATTAAATAGGCAGATTGGCAGACTCCTTAGACAAAAATTGGTGAGATTAGGTAGAAAAGCAGTACAGGAAAAGAGCCTTTAAGCTGAACCAGCACATCTGTACTTTGTAGAATAGGCTGTCTCCCATAGTAACTGAACTTCACTCACTGCATCATACTGAATTCTTTTGGATGAGTTCTCTGTTGAAGCTCTCTCAGCCACCTCATGGATCCCCGGTCCACGAAGAGTCATCTCTGGTGCTTCCTTAGAAGGCCATCTCTTTCAGCATTGTTTCTGGATAATTAGCAGGCTTTTCTCTGCAGAATCTTGAACACCTGCACTGGATAGTCCTCAGACAGACCTAGCAGCCAGGAAATCACCTGGATAGGCCTCGGGCTTCAGGCCTAGCAACCAGAAGCTGTATGACACACATCCACCCAGGCCACAGCTCACGGTTGGAAGAAGCCAATCACCTGACTTCTTCCAAATAAATAGTTTCTCCCAGCATGCAAAGTGGCTATTCTGATTGGCCGAGAAAAGTATGTTTGTTCATAACCTGACTTCACTGTAGGTCATCATACTAATACCAGAGGCAACAATGCCACCTACTGACAAAAGGGAGGAACCACAGTTAAACAGTATTAGGATGAAGCCTAGGATGAAGCTTTGACCACTAAAGACTACAAATTAGCCAGGCTAGCTACCACTCAGTGCAGCTAAATTTACCTGTAGCCCTACTTTGGGAGGGGTGCTACTATGTTATGGTAGTAGCAAGAAAGAGAGCTAATTTTATAAAAAAAAAAAAAAATCACTATTTTGGGCCAGTATTCCTTTAATAATAAAAAAAAATCAGGAAATATTTATTACCACGACATGAAAGTCCAATTTGTCCTGATAAAAAACATGTCGAAGTTGCAAAATTGTACTTAGGCATTAAGATTTGTGTTACCCTTAGGCGAAAAAGTTTAAAGCCCAATTAAAGATTTAAAAAAATGTTTTTTCTTTTATAGTTGCTATGCAGCACATTGGAAAGCCGAACCACTGCTCTTACACAATGCATTGGTTCAGGTCTTCAGCGGTCAACAATGACCATGCACCAACAATGACAATGACCACGCTACCTGAGCAGAGTTGTTAATCGGAGCCCTGCACAGGGGGTGTGTCAGATGAATGTAAACCCAGACTGCTGCATTCTGTGGGAGAGCATCAGACCGACTCTCCTGCATGAGCAACTTGATATAGTTTTAGTCATTAACCCATAGGAAAAAATAAAAACAGGACCTACATATTTCCCTCTCACCAGTGGCCTAAACAAAAATACTGACACTGTCTTACAGATCTTCAGTCCGTAGCAAATACCAAGAATTGTGCTATAATGTAGATCAGGGGGCTGGACGAATGGATGGGGGGGGGGGGGGCGGCGCCCATGCGCCCCTAATGGACGGGCTGCCACTGCCCAGAACCGACACACAAATCAAATGTACTGACTTTACTGGCTGCAAGATTGTTCCAGGTCAATGACTCAGAAAGTAGTGAAGCTATGGACAGCCAGGTACAGTGGGTACGGAAAGTATTCAGACCCCCTTAAATTTTTCACTCTTTGTTATATTGCAGCCATTTGCTAAAATCATTTACGTTAATTTTTTCCCCTCATTAATGTGCACACAGCACCCCATATTGACAGAAAAACACAGAATTGTTGATATTTTTGCAGATTTATTAAAAAAGAAAAACTGAAATATCACATGGGGGTCCTAAGTATTCAGACCCTTTGCTGTGACACTCAGATATTTAACTCAGGTGCTGTCCATTTCTTCTGATCATCCTTGAGATGGTTCTACACCTTCATTTGAGCCCAGCTGTGTTTGATTCTACTGATTGGACTTGATTAGGAAAGCCACACACCTGTCTATAGAAGACCTTACAGCTCACAGTGCATGTCAGAGCAAATGAGAATCATGAGGTCAAAGGAACTGCCTGAAGAGCTCAGAGACAGAATTGTGGCAAGGCACAGATCTGGCCAAGGTTACAAAAACATTTCTGCTGCACTTAAGGCTCCTAAGAGCACAGTGGCCTCCATAATCCTTAAATGGAAGACGTTTGGGACGACCAGAACCCTTCCTAGAGCTGGCCGTCCGGCCAAACTGAGCTATCGGGGGAGAAGAGCCTTGGTGAGAGAGGTAAAGAAGAACCCAAAGATGCAGTCAGGAGATGGGAGAAAGTTGTAGAAAGTCACTGCAGCCCTCCACCAGTCTGGGTTTTATGGCAGAGTGGCCCGACGGAAGCCTCTCCTCAGTGCAAGACACATGAAAGCCTGCATGGATTTGCTAAAAAACACCTGAAGGACTCCAAGATGGTGAGAAATAAGATTCTCTGGTCTGATGAGACCAAGATAGAATTTTTTGGCCTTAATGCTAAGCGGTATGTGTGGAGAAAACCAAGCACTGCTCATCACCTGTCCAACACAGTCCAACAGTGAAGCATGGTGGTGGCAGCATCATGCTGTGGGGGTGTTTTTCAGCTGCAGGGACAGGACGACTGGTTGCAATGGAGGGAAAGATGAATGCGGCCAAGTACAGGGATATCCTGGACGAAAACCTTCTCCAGAGTGCTCAGGACCTCAGACTGGGCCGAAGGTTCACCATCCAACCTGACAGCACTGGAGAGGATCTGCAAGGAGGAATGGCAGAGGATCCCCAAATCCAGATGTGAAAAACTTGTTGCATCCCAAAAAGACTCATGGCTGTATTACATGAAAAGGGGGCTTCTACTAAATACTGAGCAAAGGGGTGAATACTTAGGACCCCCATGTGATATTTTCTTTTTTAATAAATCTGCAAAAATGTCAACAATTCTGTGTTTTTCTGTTAATATGGGGTGCTGTGTGTACATTAATGAGGGGAAAAATCAACTTAAATGATTTTAGCAAATGGCTGCAATATAACAAAGAGTACCCACTGTATGTTCAGATGCGGTTCGTCTTTGGAAGCCCCTCTATTTCTCCCAGTACAGGTTTCTTTAACCACTTCCTTACAGTGCTATCGCCAAAGTGTAGCTAAGGTGCAGCTCTCCAGTTCCAGAACCAAAATTTCCATGAGTCCCCTGGAGCACGCATTGGGCATGCTCTGAGCCCTTTGGACACAGCTGATCACAGATCACGCTAAAGAGCCAATCACAGATGGCCCTTTACCATGTGATCAGTTGTGTCCAATCACAGCTGGTCATATGTAAACAGACTTGCCAGTTACCCACAGTCTTTTCCTCACACGCTGTCTCTGTGTAAGGAAAGGAGAGCCGTTAACTGGCAAAGCTGACAGGACTAACAGAGCACATTAAAGATGAAGTAAACCCAGATTGTATTCCCCTGTAAAGTAGATGCATAATGGGCTACTGTGCATCTCATAGTAACCCATTATGTGTCACTTACCTGGAAACGAAGCCTGCGGCGTCCAGCGCTGTCCCCTGTGCTGGGAGTGTCCATCTTCTGCCCCTCTTCCTTCCTGGGCCGCGGCGCCGGCTCTGTGATTGGCCGGAGTTGTGTGACGTCACTCCCGCACATGCACGCGGGAGCCGCCAGTCACAGCATGATCACAGTGAAGGAACGGCACGGAGGCCGTTTCCTCGTTATGCATGTGCCGAAATGACGTTGGCACATTTAGTACACTGTATATATTCTCAACCGTGCAGGTTTGGGAGATAAGCAGGGCACCTACAGGTAAGCCTTCTTATAGGCCTACCTGTAGGTTAAAGTGGTTGTCACGAGTTGACAACCACTTTAATGCCTTACTTATTAGTGCAGCCCCATCAGTGCCCATCAGTGCAAATTAGTGCAACTTATCAGTGCCCATCAGTGCTGTCTATCAGTGCCCATTAGTGCCGCCTCACCAGTGCAGTCTCAACAGTGCTCATCAATGCAGCCTCTTCATTGCCCATCAGTGCAGCCTCATCAGTGGCCATCAGTGCAGCTTCATCAGTGGACATCAGTGCAGCCACATCAGTGCCCATCAGTGCAGTCTCATCAGTGCAGCCTCATCAGTGCTCATCAATGCAGCCTCATCATTCCCCATCAGTGCAGCCTCATCAGTGTTCATCAGTGCAGCCTCATCAGCACAGATTAGTGAAGAAGAAAAATCACTTAGTAGAAAACCTTTGCTTAAAAAAATTCAGTCTTTTTTTCATTTGTTTAGCAAAAAAATAATAAAAAACCCAGTGGTGATTAAATACCACCAAAAGAAAGCTCCTATCTGTCCTAAAAATGATAAAAATGTCATATGGGTACAGTGTCACATGATCACACAATTATCATTCAAAGTGTGACAGTGCTGAAAGCTGAAAATTGGCCTGGGCAGGAGGGGGGTGAATGTGCCCAGTATTGAAATGGTTAAAGATTAAGGATCTGAAATGCATTCCTATTTGTACATAAGAGGAAGGGAGATGCTTCCAATTATTGGCTGGCACCAGCTGCCGCGTGCCAAGCGATTACAAGCATTTCATGAACATCTGCGTTTATTTTCCGGCTCTGGGGAGCATTTCAGCTCCTGTTCAGTGTCAAAAGGAAACAGTTTGTTTGCTGAACTTATTAGTTATGCATTTATTAATTTGCTTATGGTTGCCTGTCTGCTTCAAGGTTCAGAAGGAGAAGGTCTGGGTAACACTCTGTTCTAGAACATTGATACTGTTATTACGTCAAATATCTTCTTCCCTACAGAGATTACAGGTTGCTTTCAAGAACTTACAATCTATTAGGGTATAAGGGGAGGATGCAGGAGGTAGAGGAGCTTACAATCAATGAAGGTGCGTGAGAAGATAGAGAAGGTAGAGGAGCATACAATCTACTAGGGCAGTGATTCTCAACCTTATTGAGACCCGGGACTGGTAGATTCTTCCAAAACCTTCCATATCCCAACAATAAAGTTTATTTTCACACAATAAAAGTATAGGAATTCAAAACATGTTTTCTTATGCTGGAAGCCTCTGGATAGGGCTGGGTGTCACTGTGGGGGTGTGGGGAGGTTCAGCATGGTGCAGTTGCAGAAAATTGAACTTGTATTAAAGTTTGGCCATTCACAAAAAGCCTGGTGGAAAGGCACCTGACACAGGACGTACAAGGGATGTGTAGTACAGCAAGTCAGCATTTGTTTTGAGCTGCGGAATGCAGCCTGGCCAGTCTGTACCCAAATGGGGAGGTCTCCAGGAAGGATGGCGCGTCCCTATCCTTTCCCTACTCATCTGGAACCTCTCACCACTAATCACTGTCCTTGACAGACTGTCCCATACTACCCACACACAAAATGCATGCTAAGCCCCTGAGCCAGGGCCTTAAAGCGGAGTTCCACCCAAAATTGGAACTTCCGCTTTAAGTTCTCCTCCCCAGCTCCAGATGCTGAAACGGAGCTTTTGGGGAGGAGGGGGGGTGGGGATACCCTATTTTTAGGGGTACTTCCGCCCCGGTCGCCTTAGGCGATCGGAAGTGGAAGGACTCCTTCCCCCTCCCTCCCGAAGTCTTCTGGGACACAGGACAGGTCCTAGAAGACTTCGGGACCAATCACAATGCGCAGCGCCGCTCGCGCATGCGCAGTGTGCGCCCGGCCGTGAAGCCGCGGCCGGGTGCCCACAGTAGCAATGCCGGCGCCGCGGAGGGGAGGGGGAGACGAGCGAGGCTCCGTGCGGCTCCATCGCTGGACCGGGAGACAGGTAAGTGTCGGTTTATTAAAAGTCAGCAGCTACACTTTTTGTAGCTGCTGACTTTTAATAAACCTAAGGAAAGGGTGGAACTCCACTTTAAATAGGCTCTGTCTGACCCAAGATGGCTGCCAGAATCATATGGGGCATCAGTATCCAATCAGATAGCTTCCCAATCGAATACCGTGTCCCTCTTGACTTCCTCTCCCTCTACAATGCTACTGTGGTTGAACGCCACCTGCAGTGGAGAAAGTAGACTGCCCCTTCCTACAGGGGGATGGAGGTTTCTGGAGGGGGTCAGGAGACTCTTCAGTAGACAAGGTAGCCCTGTAGGGGATGAGATTTCTGGAAAAGGCTGGGTTCAGCTGTAGGGGATGGGGTCTCTGGAAGGGAATTGTAGGAAAAGCCCAGTATATATAGAAACAAGACTTTTGCATGCTTATCTGCACATGCATGCTCATAATTCTGAGCAAAGGTTTACATTAAGATATGAATTAGCATGCTCAGTACTGGCATTAGCGCCAAAGGGCCTATTTAGGCAGGATTGTGATGTGAACAGATTGCTAAGTGGTCTTCAACTGGTTACCACTTTGCCTGTGCCCTGACCTGCTATATTTTCCTTCTGTGCACCACCCAACTTGCCTCTGACCTGTCTTTGGATTCCTGCCTACTGGTTGTGACTTTGGCTCATAGCCTGACTCCACTTCTGCCCCATGTTCCTGCACCTGGCTTTTCAGCTGTGAACTTCCCTTGGCTTGCATCCTGACTCTGCTTATACTTGATGTTCCAGTACCTTGCTGTCCGACTGTTGATGACCTTTTGGCTTGTGTTCCAGGTTCACTTCTGTCTGCTGATCTAGTTTCACCTTGTACTGGTCTCGGGTTCTTGTCTGGGGATCTACGGTCCATCTGTATCCTGCAACCAACAGCTGGCACTGCCTGCTGCACTGGCTAGGGTTGCCACATCATCCCTTTAATCCAGGACACATATGAATTACACAGGTTGTTCTGAGGCTAATTTAATGCAGATAAGACACAAAGTGAGTTTAATTACCACCTTTTTCAGCCACAGAACCTGTATATTTAATATGCGTCCTGGATTAAAGGGATGATGTGGCAACCCTGGCACTGGCCCTCATGCCACCCTGTGTCCTCACACCTCCTAGAGTTAGGACCGCAGTATACAGAAGAGCCTTGTCGTAGGCACTGCAGCTTCCACATATATTTGCAAATGTGTGCAACAAAATCCTATGTTTTTTACGTGCATTGTTAAACAGGGTCAGCTTGGTTTGTTTGCAGGCTAGCTGCTCCCGCGCTGAGGAAGTCCCGCCCCGGACGTAACGCGTACGCAGAGGAGCAGCGTCTGACGTCACCCACGACCATCTTGGTGTCCCCACAGCATATTCATCATGTGTATATTCCTGCACTCGGACGGAGTGCTTTTTATGTGAGTGGCATTTTATTCTTTAAATAAATGTAACAGTTTTGCAGAGAGCACTATTTGTGGCATCTCTTTTGCATGTACCAACGAGACCTAAAGTAAAGGTGTAAACAGGATTGGAGCCCAGCGGGGAACGTCTCCATTATTAGCCCTCTTTTGGAGGAAGGTGTATTATGGGCCTTATGGTCCTGGAGTGAAGGTGAGAGGCAGTGTGTTAATTTCCGGTGGATGATTTTCATCACACACCTGTGTCAACTGTTTGTGTTCCCTTCTCCTTTGGCACTGGGGACTTCTTTCTCTATTTGGCTGGTGTACCATTTAGCATACTGAGAGCATTAGATGCGATTTTGTCTGCTTCTTTTTCATGTATACTGAGGCCGATTAATCAGCTGGATCTCATTGAAGGATTATCCATCCAGGAGGGAAGCTACACCTCTGTGATTTTATCTAAGAGGAGTAATGAACTATGCCGGTGCTCATGGACTTTTGAGTTAAGGACTTTTTATTTTATGTGATTCTTTCATAGCGCTGCACTGTTTGATGTCATATCTCACACCTCCTGTCACCACTACCAGGAGTGTTGGTCATAAGGTGCAAGAGAACCCCCCTCTCTAGTTGATCTCCACCAGGTACTGTATGTGACATGAATGGGGGTCTCTCCAGGAGGTTGGGGGCTTTGCAGGGGCACTGTGGGAGAATGGAGGGTACTGCTGAGGCTTGGGGGTACTGTGGGAGGTTAGGGTGCACTGTGGAACACTGTTGGAGGTTGGGGGCATTATGGGAGGCTTAAGGATCTGCATTGGGCTAGGGGAAACACTGCACTGGGCTGGGGGACACTGTTGGAGTTGGGGACAAATGTGGGGGCTGAGAGAGTATGAGGGGCATTGTGGGCCATGATGGGAAGTGTTCTGAGAGCTGGGAGGCTCTGTCAGAGGTTACCTGGATCTGGCTCGAGGCCCAGGAGAAAGGAAACCACAGCTTGTCCAAGGGCTGCGGTGGTTGAGAATCACAATGACCTCACAATTGCATTTCTGGAAGAACGGTCAAACATTCCCATAGACACTCCTAAACCTTGTGGGCAGCCTTCCCAGAAGAGTTGAAGCTGTTATAGCTGCAAAGGGAGGGCCAACTCAATATTGAACCCTACAGACTAAGACTGGGATGCCATTAAAGTTTGTGTGTGTGTAAAGGCAGGTGTCCCAATACTTTTGGTAACATAATGTTGTTTTGGTCATTAAGGTAGATGTGACGTTTAAGTATCCAGAGTTTTGTCCTTATAGTATACATACAAATTATTCCAATAACTTTGGGGAATGTAAATTAGCAGATTAACCCTGAGATGGTTCATTTGCACCCAATCAGAATTCCTCCAATAGCAGATTATCTTCTGAGCCATCGGCACTCCTTGTTGAACATGTTTCAATTCACAATGTGGGTATATTTAATTAAAGATGTAACAGATAGCTGCATGCTGAATAGCTCTGGGGGAGAAAAATAAATGCGTTGAGGGAGCTCATCGGCTGACAGGGAAAATATCAGAAAGACCTCAGATCATGCAGAATCTTAAATGAGGGATGACAGACACAGGTCTACTCGTCTCCATAGTCGGCTCGTTTTAACTTAACTTCCTAACCATAAACTTTAAAGCCGAGGTTTATTCTTCTTGTGTCGCATCCTCTCAGTGTAGGATGCTAGGCAAATCTAGTTTTTGGCTTCTTCTTTAACCACTTCAGCCCCGGAAGGATTTCACACTTTAGGACCAGAGTCCTTTTTTGCGATTCGGCGCTGCATCGCTTTAACTGACAATTGCGCGGTCGTGCGGCGTTGTACCCAAACAAACTTTGCGTCCTTTTTTCCCCACAAATAGAGCTTTCTTTTGGTGGTATTTGATCCCCTCTGCGTCATTTCTGATCGCCGCTATAAACAAAAGAAGAGCGACAATTTTGCAAAAAAAAAAACAAATTTCTTACTTTTTGCTAAAATACAAATCCAAAAAAAAAATATAAAAAAACATTTTTTTCATCGGTTTTGGCCGATTTATATTCTTCCTCATATTTGTGATTAAAAAAATCACAATCGGCGTTTATTGATTGGTTTGCGAAAAAGTGGTCGCGTTTATGGATGATGAGAATTCATTTCTGGGGTTTTTATTTATTTTTTATTTTTTTACTAGTAATGGCGGCGATCTGCGATTTTTAGCGGTACTGCAATATTGTGGCGGACATGTCGGACCATTTTGACACTTTTTTGGGACCATTGGCATTTATACAGCGATCAGGGCTATAAAAATGCACTGATTACTGTGTAAATGCCATTGGCAGTGAAGGGGTTAACCTGCAGGGGGCGCTCTAAGTGTTAACTGTGTTCCCTGGGCGTGTCCTAACTGTATGGGGACTGCCCTAGCAGGGGAAGGGAAGTGATCACAGCTTCCATGTAGAGGAAGGCTGTGATCACAGTCCTTCCCCCTCTCACAGAACAGAGGTCCGTGTTTACTTACACGGACCTCCGTTCTTTCACTCCGGGGGGGGGGGGGGGGACATCGCGGGTAGCCGGCGGAGATCGAATCCGCCGCACCCGCTCCCTGGCCCTCCCCGGACACAGTGAGCGATCTGGCAGCCGCCATCATATGACGGCGTTTTGCCTTACAGCGCCACTCTGTCGCTGTCAATTGCCGACCAGCGGTCGGCAAGCGGTTAATCAAGGGAACAGTGATTGTTTATTCTGGTCTGTTCAGGGTTTCACAGGCTGGGAGTTTGATTGCTTCCCCCTGCCTTTAGATGAAGCTTCCATAAAATAGTGAGGGAGGTGTAAATAACCAGCCTGAATATTTACCGTAGCCTAGCCAATCCCTGGGATGGTGTGCCCAGAAGGTGGCTTTGGAGGTGATATATAGTCTGGAGCCCTGGAATGATGACTCCTTCTTCCCAGGAGGATCCCAAACCCTGAGGGGCTACTGCCCTAAGGTATTTTATGGACTGTACAAATGTACACTATATTGTCAAAAGTATTGGGACACCTGCCTTTACACGTGAACTTTAATGGCATCCCAGTCTTCGCCTGTGGGACTCAATATTGAGTTGGTCCACCCTTTGCAGCAATAGCAGCTTTAACTCTTCTGGTGGGCACCGATGTTGGACGAAAAGGCCTGGATCGCAGCCTCTGCTCTAATTTATCCCAAAGGCCAACCAAGTTCTTCCACGCCAAACTCGCTTTATCCATGTCTTTGTGGACCTTGCTTTGTGCACTGGTCCAAACCATTTGGTGGAGGGGGATTATGGTGTGGGGTTGTTTTTCAGGAGTTGGGCTTGGCCCAACTTTTAAGGCGTCAGCAGACCAAGACATTTTGGACAAATTCCAGTTCCCAACTTTGTGGGAAGAGTTTGGGGATGGTCCCTTCCTGTTCCAACATGACTGCGCACCACTGCACAAAGCAAGGTCCATAAGGACATGGATGAGCAAGTTTGGGGTGCAGGAACTTGATTGGCCTGCACCTCAACCTAATAGAACACCTTTAGGATGAATTCGAGTGGAGACTGTGAGCCAGGCCTTCTCATGCAACATCAGTGCCTTACCTGACAAATGCTCTTCTGGAAGAATGGTCAAACATTCCCATAGACACTCCTAAACCTTGTGGACGGCCTTCCCAGAAGAGCTGAAGCTGTTATAGCTGCAAAGGGTGGGCCGACTCAATATTGAACCCTATGGACTAAGACTGGGATGCCATTAAAGCTCATGTGTGTGTAAAGGCAGGCGTCCCAATACTTTTGACAATAAAGTCTATGTCAAACCACCTGCCCTCAGAATCACAAATAGTTAAAAATAGAAGCAGCTAGCACAATTTTTTTGGTGACAAATAACACAAATAAAGGTGTATAAAGCAGGACTTTAAGGTAATAGATAAATAAAGATATAAAGGCCTTCAAAGTTCAAATGATGGTAATCGGGATCCAAAAAGGCACCTCAGATGTGCATGCAATATTGCAAAAAGGTGATGTGAAAGAATCCTCCACCTACATCACAGCACAGAGAGCCTCTTACCCTCAGTTGTGGACCACCTAATAGCAAGTGGCCAACAGCGCTCTATTAAGCATCAAACATGGGCAGATCTCCAGACAGCCTCCCAAAAATGATGAATCGATTGCTCCAAGTACTATGGCGTCTCAGCATACTTCTTCAATGGGAGAATAGAAGTGCCTCCTGGTGCAGTATTACAAACAATGGAGCATTTATTAAAGTTCCAGAATACCCACAAGGATTAACTACTTAAGGACCGGAAGGATTTCCCACTTTAGGACCAGAGCAGTTTTTGCGATTCGGCACTGGGTCGCTTTAACTGAAAATTGCGTGGTCGTGCGGCGTTGTACCCAAACGGAATTGACGCCCTTTTTTCCCCACAAATAGAGCTTTCTTTTGGAGGTATTTGATCCCCTCTGCGTCATTTCTGATCGCCGCTATAAACAAAAAAATTGCGACAATTTGAAAAAAAAAACAATATTTCTTACTTTTTGCTAAAATACAAATCCAAAAAAATATATATAAAAAAAAACAAATGTATTCATCGGTTTTGGCCGATTTATATTCTTCCTCATATTTTTGGTAAAAAAAAAAATTATGATTGGCGTTTATTGATTGGTTTGCGCAAAAGTTGCCGTGTTTACGAATGATGAGAATTCATTTATGGGGTTTTTATTTTTTTTTTAACTAGTAATGGCGGCGATCTGCGTTTTTTATCTTTTGCACTATAAACAAAAAGAGATTTTGAAAAAAAAAACAATGTATATTTTTTTAGTTTTTTACTATAATAAATATCCAAAAAAAAAAAAAATGTAAAAAACTAAATTCTTCCTCAGTTTAGGCCGATATATATTCTTCTACATATTTTTGGTAAAAAAAAAAAATCGCAATTGGTGTATATTGATTGGGTTTCGCAAAAGTTATCGTGTCTACAAACTATGGGAATAGATTAATTTTATTTTTTTTACTAGTAATGGCGGCGATCTGCGTTTTTTATTTTTTGCACTATAAACAAAAAAAGATTTTGAAAAAAATATATATATTCTTTTTTCTTTTTTACTATAATAAATATCCAAAAAAAAAAATTGTAAAAAAATTAAATTCTTCCTCAGTTTAGGCCGATTTATATTCTTCTACATATTTTTGGTAAAAAAAAAAAATCGCAATTGGTGTATATTGATTGGGTTTCGCAAAAGTTATCGTGTCTACAAACTATGGGAATAGATTAATTTTATTTTTTTTACTAGTAATGGCGGCGATCTGCGTTTTTTATTTTTTGCACTATAAACAAAAAAAGATTTTGAAAAAAATATATATATTCTTTTTTCTTTTTTACTATAATAAATATCCAAAAAAAAAAATTGTAAAAAAATTAAATTCTTCCTCAGTTTAGGCCGATTTATATTCTTCTACATATTTTTGGTAAAAAAAAAAAATCGCAATTGGTGTATATTGATTGGGTTTCGCAAAAGTTATCGTGTCTACAAACTATGGGAATAGATTAATTTTATTTTTTTTACTAGTAATGGCGGCGATCTGCGTTTTTTATTTTTTGCACTATAAACAAAAAAAGATTTTGAAAAAAATATATATATTCTTTTTTCTTTTTTACTATAATAAATATCCAAAAAAAAAAATTGTAAAAAAATTAAATTCTTCCTCAGTTTAGGCCGATTTATATTCTTCTACATATTTTTGGTAAAAGAAAAATTGCAATCGGCGTATATTGATTGGGTTGCGCAAATGTTATTGTGTCTACAAACTATGGGAATAGATTTATTTAATTTTTTTTACTAGTAATGGCGGCGATCTGCAATTATTATCGCAACTGCGACATTGTGGCGGACATGTTGGACATTTTTGACACTTTTTTGGGACCAATGACATTTATACAGCGATCAGAGCTAAAAATAGCCACTGATTACTGTAGAAATGTCACTGGCAGGGAAGGGGTTAAACTGTAGGGGGCGCTCAAGGGGTTACCTGTGTTCCCTCAGTGTGTTCTAACTGTGTGGGGGCTGGGCTGGCAGGGGCATGACAGATCTAACTGTTCCCAAATACAGGGAACAAGTAGATCTGTGGCATGCCCCCCTGACAGAACGGAGATGAATGCGTTAACACTGGCGGATCTACATTCTGCCTCTGTAACAGGTGATCGCGGGTCGCCGACGGACATCGAGTCTGCCTGACCCGCAGGCACGCTCACGCAGCATGCGCGAGAGCGCGCTCCCGCCTGCAACTGCGGCTGTGCGAGCCGTCGTACAGCTATGGCAATTCACGCAGCAGTGCCAACCTGCTGGCACCAATCCACGGCGGGTGGTCGGCAAGCGGTTAATACGCTCTGGAGTAGCTGCACTTGCAGAGTGCACTGGCACAGTCTATTTTCCTTTATTATTACTATTATTATTATACAGGATTTCTATAGTGCCGACAGTTTGCGCAGCGCTTTACAATATTAGGGCAGACAGTACAATTACAATACAATTCAATACAGGAGGAATCAGAGGGCTCTGCTCGTCAGAGCTTACAATCTAGGAGGGAGGTTTGAATGATACGAAAGGGCAATAACTGTGGGGGATGAGCTGATTGAGAAAATAGGAAGTGTAGTTGTTAGGTGGCGGCAGGATAGGCTTTTCTGAAGGGAAACGTTTTCAGGGATCGCCTGAAGGTGGATAGATTTGGGGACAGCCTGACAGATTGGGGTAGGGAGTTCCAGAGGATGGGAGAGGCTCGGGAGAAGTCTTGGAGGCGAGTATGAGAGGAGGTGATGAGGGAGCCTTTAGTCAATCAACCCCATTGTGTTCTGACAGCGGGAGAGTTGAGAAATCGACTGTTGCATAGGCGTGCGCACAGGGTGGGCCGGGTGTGCCTGGGCACACCCTAATCACCCTGTGCTGAGCAGGGTCCCCCTTCTACTTGGCTGCAGAGAAAGAGGACTGGGGAATCTCTGTCCTAAAAAGTGAGACATCAGGGGTCTGTTTAGGCACCTCATATTACACCAAAGACCCCCCCAATGGGGCTCCTAAAAAAAAAATGGTAAAAAACATTGGTAAAAAATTATTTAAAAAAATACAATTGTAAAAAAGGAATAATAGTGACACCAAGCTCTGCCTTACTGATATCGTCCACTGCCCTACTGCCCTATATATACAGTATACACATGGGCGTCCGCAGGTAGGGGCAAGGGGGGGGGGGTT
>BLSH010077626.1:302697-325124 GCA_018402905.1 Glandirana rugosa | reverse complement strand
ATTTGTGTGCCGTCTGTGCCAAGAGGTTAAAATCTTGTCAGTTCATTTGAATTTTTTAAATAATTTTCAGAATCCATCGCTTCCTGTAGATCATCCCTCGGCATTCGCTTCCTGTGGGTCATCTCCCAGAAGCCTTCACTTCCCTGTCCCATCTCAGAAGATGGCGTGATAGGGTGTGATAGTTCCTCCACCCCAAACTCGCTCATCCATGTCTTTATAGACCTTGCTATGTGCAGTGGTCCAAATCATTTGGTGGAGGGGGGGTTATGGTGTGGTTTAGTTTTTCAGGGGTTGGGCTTGGCCCCTTAGTTCCAGTGAAGGGAACTCTTAAGGTGTCAGCATACCAAGACATTTTGGACAATTTCATGCTCCCAACTTTGTGGGAAGAGTTTGGGGGTGGCCCCTTCCTGTTCCAACATGACTGCCCACCGTGCACAAAGCAAGGTCCATAAAGACATGGATGAGTGAGTTTGGGGTGGAGGAACTTGTCTGGACTGCACTGTCTATGGGAATGTTTGACCATTCTTACAGAAGCCCATTTGTGAGGTCAGGCACTGATGTTGGATGAGAAGGCCTGGTTTGTAGTCTCCACTCTAATTCATCCCAAAGGTGTTCTATCGGGTTGAGGTCAGGCCAGTCAAGTTCCTCCACCCCAAACTCGCTCATCCATGTCTTTATGGACCTTGCTTTGTGCAGTGGTTCAAATCATTTGGTGGAGGGGGGATTATGGTGTGGGGGTGTTTTTCAGGGGTTGGGCTTGGCCCCTTAGTTCCAGTGAAGGGAACTCTTAAGGCGTCAGCATACCAAGACATTTTGGACAATTTCATGCTCCCAACTTTGTGGGAAGAGTTTGGGGATGGCTCCTTCCTGTTCCAACATGACTGCGCACCAGTGTAGACATGTGCGGTTAGTTTCGTTCTGAATTAAAATGCGGACGCATTTTCATTTTTCGGAAATTTGGATGTACCTGAATTTCCAAATTACAATAGTACCGAATTTAAACGAATCCGAATAACGAAAAAGAAAATTCGGACGAAATTCGAATTCGAATAATTTTCGGACACTTTTTAAATTTAAATAGTTTTCAAATTTGAATTTGAAATGTCCTTGAATTTGAATAGTTTTCCAATTTCCAAAGAGCACAAAATAGATAACAAGGGAATAGAACAGAAAAAAAAAACAACAGACGAGAAAAGAATATAACAGAAAACAAAAGAATAGAATACAACAGCTCCCCTCCACCACATTCTATTCTTTCATTTTCTGTTATATTCCCCTCTATTGTATTCTATCTTTTTCCATTCTATTCCTCCACTTTCCACTCCACCCCATTCTCCTTGGAAATTGGAAAACGATTTGAAAAGAATTCAAATTTAAAAACTATTAGAAATTGATTCGAAAACTTTTCTAATCGATTTGAAAACGAACAAATGAAACGTATTCGGAAAACAAATTAAATGAATGAGACAAATCTAACTAAACAAACGTATTTAAATAACGAATCGAAACAAAACAAAACCAAACAAATGTTTTCCCTCTGCACGTGTCTACACAGAGTCAAGTTCCTCCACCCCAAACTCACTCATCCACACTGTATTACCAAAGGTACTGGGCCACCCCTCCAAATCATTTGGTGGAGGGGGGATTATGGTGTGGGGTTGTTTTTCAGGGGTTGGCCCCTTAGTTCCAGCGAAGGGAACTCCTAAGGCATCAGAATACCAAGACATTTTGGACAATTTCATGCTCCCAACTTTGTGGGAAGAGTTTGGGGATGGCCCCTTCCTGTTCCAACATGACTGCGCACCACTGCACAAAGCAAGGTCCATAAAGACATGGATGAGCGAGTTTGGGGTGGAGGAACTTGACTGGCCTGCACAGAGTCCTGACCTGAACCCGATAGAACACCTTTGGGATGAATTAGAGCGGAGACTGTATATATCCATTTTTTTAACCTGCATTCAGTGCCAAAATTGACCAGCACAAAATAATACATACAAATAATAAAAGGAAATGAACAAATATTATACTTATACATACATAGATATGCTTGCCTGCTCCTCAGTTCCAAATATAGACTCATCTTAGCATTTTCCCCCGGCAGGCATTGGCCATTCATCCTCCATAATAACTCTGCTTAAATCAATGAAGTCAAATTGAGGGTCATGTTTAATAAACAGCTTATTTACAGCGGGATATAGCGAGGATCCGTCCATCTCTGGGGTATGACGCTGGGAGAAAAGAGAAGAGGGAATAATATATTTCAATTTTGCTCACGGGCTTTACTCCCATTTAAAATGTTATAGAAAGCAATATATACCCCCCTCCCCTCCCCCGCACACACCCTTTTCAGGTTTGTGAAATGCAATAAGCCCAAGTTACTGAATATTGTCATTTCTCTTAGGAGTCAGGCAGATATCACACGGATAAATGGCGGTGACATAATGAATATAATATTGAGATCTAAGCCCTAACTACCCCAAGAGCAATCACTCCCGGCCTTATTTATGGATCGGTATTAAAGAGGAATGGACCTCATGTTGTATTGCAATAAATAAAAAATAGACCCCACACTGCACCTGCTGATAACACTGACTAATCTCCAAATTCTTTATGACATGGAAATAAATAAAACAGCAGCCGAAGCTGAGACAGAAATTAACCCATTGCATGCTGGGAAATCCCCTTCTCCGGGTAAAGCTCAGACCATGCAGAATTACTTTTTCTGCTTATGGGAAGGAAGGCAAATCTGTTTTATGTTTGGTCGGTGTGGTTTGTGCTATAGACCCGTGTTTCGCAGCCAGGGTGCTGCAGCTCCCTGGAGTGAGGTCTGGGCATTTCTCCCAACTGTCCCGGATTTCGAGGGACTGTCCCGGATTTCTGGGGACTGTCCCTGATTTGGAACAAAGTCCCTCTTTCCTCCTCATTTGTCCCTCATTTTTGGTTTGATCAATATAGTTATATACAGGGCCGCTGATGGGGGGGGGGCACCAGCCCTGTTGTACGGGGCCCCAAGCACACAGGGGGGGCCCACACAGAGAGGAGGATTAGTGACAGACACGATAATTGTGTCTCTTTTCCTCCAGCAGATGAAAGCTGCTCTCCTTCCCTCTCCCTGCTGCCAGCTTTTATCCACTAAGAATGAGACAGTCGTCCTTCACTAATCCCCCTCCTTGTGTGGGCCCCCTCGCAGCACTGGCTCTAAGGTTATTTCTGCTCCAGAGTTTACCTCTCTAACTTAGGCTCCATGCACACTGGCTTAAAAATTAGTTCTAGAGGAGTTTTGTGTTCTGCCTGTAGAAGCAGCTCAGTGTTATCCTAGGTGTCCATGCACATTAGGACGATTACAGGCATATTCTGAGCTCAGCGTTTAGAGGCAGGATAAAAACGTTCTGGTTTGCGTTTCTGATTGGAGCTCACTGGCAGAAAAAAAAGGTTAAACTCATCTAAACTTTGTACAAAAAAATGCTCTATATGAGCATTTTTTTTCTGCAAGGTTAACTGGAGTTTTTTAAGCCCAGTGTGCATCGAGCCTCACTTTGTTTCTCTCCTTCTGTCCCTCTGATCTGTATAATTTTTTTCTATCTCATCTTCATTTTTATTTATTAATTCAGTTTTATCTTTTATATTTAGCAGGGAATCTGTGAGTTATGTTGTATTTGTGTCTTCTAATAGTTTTATTGTATTTTTAGTGAAATATAGCTTTAATATTTTCTTGGGGGGGGGGGGGGCTGTCAGGTAGTCTGTGCGGGGCCCCGCGATTTCTATCAGCAGCCCTGGTTATATATAAAATGCGGCACTGCTAAATTTTTCTGCCAATTTCTAAATCTACATTTCAAAAGCCAGTATAAAGGAATAGAAGTGGTTAAGAAAAAAGCACTTGTGGGTTTAACCAATCATTTCTTTTGGTACAATTTCCCTTTAAGGAGGGCGTGACAAGGGGTGTGTCCTATGCCTGCATACTTTTGCTAATAGGTGTCCCTCATTCCCATCTCAGAATGTTGGGAGGTATGGGTCTGGGTCCCCTCAGGGTGTCATGAGCGTGGACCCTAGTTTGCCCTGGATCAGTGTCATGAGTTGCCATACGTGCCACCTGCCAGCACTATGGCAGCCAATAACCCTCTTGGGCCTGGGTGTGTGCCTTCATTCCTTGCTATAATGGTGGTGGCCGGCTCACTCGCACAGCTTGGCATTCGGAAATTAAAGTTCACCCCCTCCAGACCTCCTCTACCTGCCGTGCTGTGCCACACTGCTGGAGCCAAAAAGTAGAGGTGATGTGAAGAGGGGTGTCAGAGAATGGATCCCAGAAGAATGGGCCCATCTGCTTATAATAATCAGCAAGTTCACAGATTACGGGCACTTTTGCCAGCCTCAAACGATGGCAAGCATTGCTGTGTAATTGAGCATATAAAGAAAAGGCTGCGCTAATGGTAAATAGCATCTCATGAATCAAATTGTATGCCAAACGTGTAAATAAAAATAAAAAATATATTGATTCATTATTTTCCTCACAATTCTACAAATAATACCCCATAATGACAATGTGGTGGGTGGATGCCTGTCTGATACACAGAGTGAGGCCGTGATTCTCTATAATAGGCAGTGAGTCAGTGCGCGCTGCATCCCCATGACGACGTCTGCTTAGGACGAAACGTACGTCGGGATGGACGCGCTGACGTCACTGCCTGAGATCTACACACAGGAATGAGTTACGCTGTGCCGGCCGGCTTTTTATATGCCATTCTCTTCCTATGTCTGTAAGTGTATCTAGCTTATTACACAAATAAACTCCTTAGCGGCATTTCACTATTGTGAGTCTTGCTTTTCATGACTGGGTATTTACCCGTGTGACGGAGTGGTCGGAGGTATTACACCCTATGGGGAGAAGCTCATCATATCCCCCAGTGGGACCCTGGCCGGTTGAGAGCCACAGGTGTTCCCCTTGCTTACATCTGGTGTGTGGCTTTGTCTGTCGGGTGATGGTTCCGTTGCAGGTTGTCTGTTAATTCCAGCACATGGAGTGATCTACTCATCGATCAAATCCTACCTTGTACATGCTTCCACTGAGGACTGTGGTCTAAAATGTCTTCTTTATTGGACTCATTTATATGTCATGTTGTGGACTTAAATTTATTGAGAACTTTTTATTGATTACAACAGTTTGGCATACAATTCAATCTATGCAATGCTATTTACCATTAGCGCAGCCTTTTCTTTGTATGCTCTATGACATCACCTTGTTGTAGGTTGTTGGGTTGCTGCTGCGTCTCTATCTTTACATTAGCGCAGTATTTACATTGAATATATTGCTGTGTAATTGCACACGAGCGTACGCCATGGTGCACGCATGGCGCGACAGATCCCGGCGCCCAGTGCCCTATTTAAAGCCAGCAGGCTGAGCCACAAGCTGCTGGATGATCTTCAGCTCCCCTGTGTGTTCCTGAGTTCCTGTTATTATTGGAAGTCCAAGGAATTGCCTGAAGACCTCTGAGACAGGATTGTATGGAGGCACGGATCTGGGGAAGGGTACAGAAACATTTCTGCAGCATTGAAGGTCCCAATGATGAGCACGGTGGCCCCCATCAGCCGTAAATGAAAGAAATTTGGAACCAACAGGATACACAACATTGCTACATTTGCCCTGGGGGCTTTAGTTGAGGCAGATCGCTCAAAAAAAAGCATAGTACATATATGGTATGATTAAAGGTTTATTGACACAATTCAATTACATAATGGTAAAATCTGGTTAAAATCATTTGTAACATTTAATTCATACACAGTTCCGATGGTAGCATATGTATATTATTTGTAGACATATATAACAAGATGCAGCTGATAAACTCAACGCATTTCGCAAATCATAGTTTGCTTCCTCAGGAGAAGATGCAGTAAACATATCTAAAGAGTAAAATATCGGCATAAGAAATATACAGTATATATATTTAAAGGCAAATAGTGGTAACACAGAAATCGTTGAAGGAGGCAAAAAACCTAGCCTCTATACTTATAAAATCAGCCTTAAAATAACCGTACTTGGGAAAAGGGCCGTTGGGGACATCCATCATGGGAGCTGTGGCAAGACCCATATTTTTTTCAGCGGCAGCAACTGGGAGACTAGTTAGGATTGAGGGAAAGATGAATGCAGCAATGTACAGAGACATCCTTGATGAAAACCTGCTCCAGAGAGCTCTGGACCTCCAACTGGACAACGACCCTAAGCACACAGCCAAGATAACAAAGGAGTGGCTATGGGACAACTCTGTGAATGTCTTTGAGTGGTCCAGTCAGGGCCCAGACTTGAACCCAATTGAACATTTCTGGAGAGATCTGAAAATTGCTGAGCACCGACGCTCCCCATCCAACCCGATGGAGCTCCAGAGGTCTTGCAAAGAAGAACGGGAAAAACTGGCCAAAAATAGTTGTGCCAAGCTGGTAGCATCATACTCAAAAACACTTGAGACTGTAATCGGTGCCAAAGGTGCTTCACCAAAGTATTGAGCAAAGGCTGTGATACTTATGTACAGGGGATTTTGTCCATTATTTATTCTTAATAAATTTGCAAATATTTCAAACAAACTTCTTTTCATATTGTCAATATGGGGTATGGTTTGTAGATTTTTGAGGAAAATAATAAATTGAATCAATTTTGGAATAAGGCTGCAACATAATAAAATGTGGAAGCAGTGAAGTGCTGTGAATACTTTTCAGGTGCACTGTATTTGCTGGTTTAACATGGGTAGGGTGTGGGTGAGCCTTGGGATACTCCAAAACTAGTATAAATGCAATAGAGGACAATTGTAACTAATCTGCTTCTTCAGAGTGCAGCCACCCTCTTGAATTCAGAATTTAAGAGAACTGCAATGCAATGGTAGAACCTGAGTCAAGAAAACTGTAATGATCTCTCCCAGAGGTGGCAAGGACAGTCTCTAGGATCATTGAGTTTTGTACTCACTGTGCCCTGGGTACTGTAATGCTTACTGTAGTACCAGCCAGTTTCTGTATTGGATGCCTTTAGCCTGGATCCCCGGCAACACTTCCTGCACTACTTCAGGGTGCTCTGGATGAGGGTCCCTGAGCTCTAGCTGGAGATGGAACCCAGAAGGGTTTTCTTCTGCCCTGTAGCTGACAACCCAAGGGGCCACAGCCCTCAGACTGGGTCTTCTTCCCCTAGTTACAAGAGAATGCTGTTCTAGGCCCAGAATATTATTAAGAAAATAACTTGACACTGGCACTGCTTTTCTTTAAAATTAATAACATTATGTGCATAGATATGTACTATTATGCGTAGTTGCAATGATGTATGTGCTTTGACTCAACTGTAAAAAGCTGTGGGTAAGGAACCATAAAAATTGCTTCCAATAAATTACTAGTGAATAGAGTTGAGCGAACCCGGACTGTAAAGTTCAGGTCCGTGCCGAACTTTGGGGTGTCCGGGACCCGGACCCGGACTTTTCAAACAAAGTCCGGGTTCGGGTCCGGGGTTCTGGTAATTTTATTAAAAGTTCTGAAAATGGCTGTAAAAAAGTCCTGGAAGGTCCTAGAGGTCTGCAAAAGGAAGGAAATGGGGGTAAGGGTGGGACAAGTGCCCTACAAAGAAATGGGGACAGGGAAATAACTTTAAATATTTTTTAAAAAATAAAAACATAAAAAAAGCAAAAATGGAGGTGAATGTGGATCATCTTCAAACTGGGTCTGAAAAGTATTAATTAACGGTAGAAGCCATATCACTGTTCTAAAATCATCTTCAAACTGTGTCAAAAAAGTATAAATAAGCCAGGAGAACCCATATCACTGTTCTGCAAACATCTGGAAAATGTGTGTGTCACTTTAAATGAAACCGGGAATAACTGAACATCTGTTCTGCACACATCTTTAAAGTCTGTGTGTCACTTTAAATATAGCCGGGAATAAGTGAACATCTGTTCTGCAAACATCTTTAAAGTCTGTGTGTCACTTTAAATATAACTGGGAATAAGTGAACATCTGTTCTGCACACATCTGTAAACTGTTTAGAACACTTTACCTAAAACCGGGAGGAACCATACACCTGTTCTGTGAACATCTGGAATGTGTGTGTGAAACTAGAGCATAGAGAAGAACAGGCATATGGTTTCGCTCTTCACACACAGTTTCCAGGCGTTTGAAGAACAGTGATATCATATCACTGTTCTGCAAACATCTGCAAACTGGGTTTAAAACTCTAGCAGAGCGAAACCATATACCTGTTCTTCTCTATGCTGTAGTTTCACACAGACTTTGCAGATATGTGAAGAACAGATGTTCAGTTATTAGCGGCTATTTTTAAAGTGACACACAGACTTTAAAGATGTTTGCAGAACAGATGTTCAGTTATTCCCAGCTTCATTTAAAGTGACACACAGACTTTAAAGATGTTTGCAGAACAGATGTTCAGTTATTCCCGGTTTCATTTAAAGTGACACACACACAGTTTCCAGATGTGTGCAGAACAGTGATATGGGTTTTCCCGGCTTATTTATACTTTTTTTGACACAGTTTGAAGATGATTTTAGAACAGTTATATGGCCTCTAATGTTAATTAATACTTTTCAGACACAGTTTGAAGATGATTCACATTCACTTCCATTTTTGCTTTTTTTAAGTTTTTATTTTTTTAAAATATTTAAAGTTATTTCCCTGTCCCCATTTCTTTGTAGGTCACTTGTCCCACCCTTACCCCCATTTCCTTCCTTTTGCAGACCTCTAGGACTTTCCAGGACTATTTTACAGCCATTTTTGGGCCTAAAAGTTCGGGTCTCCATTGATTTCAATGGGGTTCGGGGTCCGGGACAAAGTTCGGGTTCTGTCCGGACCCGAACCCGGACTTTATCCCGAAGTTCGGCCGAACCAGCAGAACCTGGACTTCTAGAAGTTTGCTCAACTCTACTAGTGAATAACATAGAGCAATAAACTATGTGAATAAAGGTGTAAATAGAAAAGACCGATTATTAATAAACAAGTGAACAAACTGATATACCAACTAGACAGATTCTATCCCTTAAAGTGCACAGTGAAATTAAAATTGAAAATACAATTGGTGCCAATAGTTAATGTCGTGTACTCCCTGATATATTAAACCAATGATGATATTAACTTAGTCCTATATTTCATTAATGAAGCAGCATACTATAGGGCGCAAAGTACAATGATAAGTGAGCAGTTCAGACTGAAGTATCACATAAATAGTCCATTCCCCAAAGTGCACAGTGCAATGAGTTAATAATAATTTAGTCCTGTGACCCTTTGTTGTTAGTAGGTAAACAGGAATAATCTCCCGGTGTTTAATGTGCAGATCAGACGTGCTCCCCTAGGGACACCCCGCTTACCGGACAGCGCCACTCCTGCAGGGGTAAAGCGCATGGACGTCGGTCGGGTGGTGTGTGGGGTCCCTTGTCCTCCTGATGGTGGTGTTTTCAATATCAAAGCTCAGTTTTTATCCACTGATGTCCATTATGACTTCTCCCATCCTACAGAACCATCAGATTGACTTTCTGTATCCTTTCTATGATTTGCTGTTTGATCCTCTAGTAATCCTGTTATGTAGAGCTCTCCTTGTCTGTGTCTAACATTCAGTTGGAGAGTGAGATAACACAGGTCACTTGAATTTTGTCAGTTGCCCCTCTTTCAATTAATTGACCTCACACGCTCTTCCAGCTTCTGAATGCATTTTTGCAGGGATCTGGATGGGTCTTTGGCTTCTCCCAGTACACACCTGCACTCTCTGGCTACTCCCTTGCAGCCTGGATCCCCGGCAACACTTCCTACACTATTTCAGGGTGCTCTGGGTGAGGGTCCCTGAGCTCTAGCTGCAGATGGAACCCAGAAGGGTTTTCTTCTGCCCTGTAGCTGACAACCCAAGGGGCCACAGCCCTCAGACTGGGTCTTCTTCCCCTAGTTAAAAGAGAATGCTGTTCTAGCCCAGCGTATTTATACTCCTCTCAGCCCTCTGCTGGTCACTCTCCAGACCAGGGATTGGCTGAAGTTGTATAAACATTCAGGCCAGGGTCTGCCTCCAAAACTCAGTGGAATGCAGGGGGAAGTAGTTAACCACCACCATTGCACCAGCAGAACCCAGAACAGGCAAAAGCAATTGAGTACTGTTCCCGTTACAGTGGGAAGCCAAAACTAAAATTACCTCAACTACATCAACCTAACTAGGAGAATGCTACACCGGATTTGAGCATTTTTTTTTTTTTTAGGACAACCCAACAGTGAAGGTAAGAGGGGAAGATAAAAAAAAAACATAAAGGAAGGAGTGAACCTATCTGGATGATTAGAATGACTTACTGTGTAAAACCGACAAAAAAAACACCAAACTTAAAATGTAAGAAGTCCTTTGTTGGCTGCTCTCCTGTAATTGTCTGCGGTGAAACTCGTGAAGAGCTTTCTCAAGTTGCACAGTTTGTCGCTGCTGGAAAGGAATAGCCGATAATTACTGTCATAGCCGTGGTTTGCAAGAGGAGTTTAGGTTTTTTAATAAATGGAGTCTCTATGGCCACCTAATTATAAAGTGATTTATTTCTGCATTGTTGCAGGAATGCTTCACCTAACATTTAATAAAAAAGAGCAAGTATCACTGTACACTGACATTTACAAATTCTCTCATTATCATAACAATAAAATCGGGAACAATATTTTAAGCTGAGCACCGTGAAAAAAAAAAAAAACGTAATGGATTATTACTTTCTGTAACTAGTGGTAAAATTGTTTTCATAAATATTACTTAGAAGTAAATTGTATTTCGGGAGATAAACTTTTTGTACATAAAGTAGAATTTAGCTATTTTTATTTATTTTCGTAGAGGCTTCAGCAGTGAATTAACTGTAGCATGATGGGCCCTGGGCTGTTTTTTTTTTTTTTTTTTTTTTTTTTTTTAAATTTCCAATATTTTTTATTGTTTTCAGATATAGATGTCAGATACAAAGAAATCAGCTTATAAAATGTAAGGCCTTCATCGCCATAAAAAGTACAGATAAACACGGCGATTACAATGCCTGGTACAATTCAACAGATTATGTGTCATAGGATGTGAAAGGACATAACTGAACGTACTTCCGATCAGGGGCGTTGCTAGGTCTACAAAAGATCTGGGGCTAGGGCCCATAGCAGCAAAGTAAAGAAAGTCATACGCTTGAGTGGGCATACACATGTATATAATATACATGTGTGTGTGTGTGTGTGTGTGTATATATATATATATTGTTACATACCTGAGTGTGGATTCAGGGTCCCCAGGGAGACATACTTGCTAATTGCAGAACTGCAACCACCTGGTAAGAGACTCGGGGCTATGGGCCCCAGACTCGGGGCTATAGCCCCAATAGCCACCCCCTAGCAACGCCCCTGCTTCCGATATACATTAGGGAGAAGGAAAAAAGAAAAGGGAAGGAGGAAAAGAGCATATATCCTCGTAAATAATACACCTTAATGTGAGCCCTAGAGAGCGGGTGGCTAGGTAGAGCCCAAAATGAGTAGAGAAAACCCTACCCTTCATTTGAAGACAACCTTGACAGGAGCCGGTGCAGCAAGGCCAAGATCCAAACCCGGGACAGAGTCGCCGACCACCAGCCACCCCTTTGGGAACATACTGTGGGCATGGCGAGGGCGCAAACACTCCCTGGGAGGTCCCGCCCCTGGCAAGAGTGCTAGAAGGAGACCGTGGGTCTTTTGTAACCTAGCTAACTTGACTGTGCAGGTAGACAAGAATATGCAATACGATAAGGTATAGTATGTGGGTACATAGATGGAGGAGTAGGGGGATAATCTGAGTTATTGAATCAATTATGAGATGGAATGGGATAAGGGTAAGAAACCAAGAAAAGAGAAGTAGTAAGATGAAGGTTCTCTCAGGGTGGCTCAGCAGGAGGTGGAATTGCTCCAGGATATAGGGGAATTCAGAGATACTTAGCCCATGGTTCCCAGACCCGTTCAAAAATTTTTACTTTGTCCTGTAAAATGCTCACTAATTTCTCCTGAGTCATAATCCAAGTAATCTTATGTTTGACGGCAGTAAAGGGCACCAAGAGTTTTTTCCAGTATTTTGCTATGGTAATCTTAGTTCCCAAGAATATGAAGAAAACTAAAGATTGTGCATGTCTAGGGAGGTTGCTAACCTGTTGATTTAGGAGAGCTATCCCTGGGCTGGTTTTAAGACCCCTTTCACACTGAGGCGGTTTTCGGGCGTTTAAGCGCTAGAAATAGCCTCTGAAAAGCGCCTGAAAACCTCCTCCCATCCCTGCAATTGCAACCCCTGTAGTTATGCCCCTGAAATAGGTCAAATTCATTGTCCCCCCCCCCGGGCAGTTCAATGAGATCATGCTTAAAGTTAACGGTGGCAGGTACTCCATTTTTGGGGAGGAGGCTAAAAAAAACACCCGACCCCCCATTCAGTCGGTGGATCGATGAAACCCACCCCCCGCCGTCGCTCGCCCGCCTGCCCATTAGCCCCGCATTTACCCTATCCAGGTCACGGGCAGCTTTGGCAGCTTCCCCTCTGATTCTGCTCCCAACCAATATGGTTGCTTCTCCTCTTGGCCAATCGGCTTCCTGATTGGCTGGCAGGAGAAGCAGGAAGACAGTAACGAATATTATTTCGCTATTGTCACACAACTGGGTGGGCTCAGGGCACACTGCTCTGTGCCTCCAGTCCACCCTTTTTGAAGCCAATTAGAGCCTCAGGTCTAGTCATGTGCTTAAACCCCCCCCCCCCCCCTTGAAATCCATGCGTCCTGTACCCTGCATGGAGATTAGGGGCCGGGTGCATGGATTAGGGGTCACTGCTTAAAGTACAGCATATATCCACTTTTTCAGCCAAAGTGGGATAATACCTAGATCAGGTGTAGGCAATTTTTGAGAGGTGGAGGTATACCTATTCACTGTTTACCTAACTTTAGGACTCCAACCTATCCTTAGATACACTATACCGGGCTGCTATACGTTCACCAATGGGCTTTTTAGCTTCTTTCATCCTGCCAGTACAATATTCACCTGGAAGCCCATAGGGATCCAGGATTGGGACCCTTGTGACATCAAAAGTTACCAATTTCATCCCTCTTGGAGACAGTACCTTTTCTCTACCTGTGTTCACAGGAGGAAGGAATTGGCCTGGCCACCGAACACCTCACCCAACTTGAGTGGTTAGCAACCTCAATGATTAAGCCCTGGGGCGAGGCAAAACAAGTTGGGGACATGGCTTGGATGAATCAAGCTGAGGCTGCTCTTATCTGCTAACCACTCAGGCCGAACAAGGTGTGGTGTGGTTGGGCTATCTCTTTCTACTTCTACAACATGCTTTGGGTCTGAAGGAACCTTTCTCCAGCCTGCTCTCTCACTAGTCAGCAGCATCCAATTCATCGAACCTTGTTAGCCTGAGCGGCGGGCCATTATGCTTTTATTGTGGGTCACAGTGCGTTCACAGAACACTGCATGTTTCTACCCACCTGGGTCACTGCAACCTCATCACCAGATGTAAGTCATTTTTCCTTTTCTTTTATTTTCTTTTGTTTCTCTAAATTGAGGGAGTAACTACATTTAGATGCACACTATGCTATGAGATCTTTCACCTTTACCCTATCTTTCTCTTACGCTGGATACCTTGGGCCTTTTTATGGGTCTCCAATCTGCTGACCCCTTGGACCTTTGAGGACCAGCACCACCTGAATCCCAGTGGAGGGACCAAGACATCGGGAGACTGTCCAGAAATGATTAGAATCAGACATAACACCTTTCTATAAGAAACATCTAAAAGGTAAGAAGTCTTTTTTAATAATTTTAGGTATGCTGTGTGAGTGGGAACGCATAACAAACATATCCACTTCCAGACCAGGCCTTTTCTGGCACTTTTTTTTTCCATGTAACAATTAGTATTTTTTGCTAGAAAATTACTCAGGACCCCCAAACATTGTATAGGGTGTTTTGTCTTTGCACACCATGCTAAAAAAAACCCCATTATTTAGACCAGCCATTCTCAACCAGGGTTCCGTGGAACCCTGGGGTTCCTCCAAAGCAGGGGTGGCGAACACATGGCTCTCGAGCCGCATGCGGCTCCCGGCCATAATGAATGCGGCTCTTTGCCTCTTAGGCTGGGTTCACACTGCAGCGGGGCGGAGCGGCGCGACTCCGCGGCCCGTTCACATCTAGGTGAATTGTCAGGCAACTTGAGTCGCCTGACAATTCGCCTCAATGCTGTGCAAATGGGACTGTTCTAATAGGAGCGAATCGCTTCGCTCTGCATTAGAAAAATGGTCCCTGCACTATTTTTAGGGCAATCTCAGGCGGCTTGCATTGACTTCTATGATAGAAGTCTCCTCGCAAGCCGCTTTGAGATCGCCTGGAGCGCCGCATCGCGCCGCTCCGCCCCGCTCCGCCCCGCTACAGTGTGAACCCAGCCTTATTATATTTTGTATATACTGTGGCTCTTTGCCAAGTTTCATGTTTCTCTCAGGGCGATCTCAGGCAGCTTGCATTGACTTCTATGATAGAAGTCTCCTCGCAAGCCGCCTTGAGATCGCCGCTTCGCGCCGCTTCTGTGTGAGTGTTTGTCTGTTTTGGCAGGTCACTGCGTGGTGTGGCTCTCTGACTCTCACAGTTTAAAATTTTGGCTCTTTGTGTCTAACTTGTTCGCCACCCCTGCTCCAGAGGGTGCTAGGGCTTCCTTGAACTATGGCTGATGAATCACCTATTTGTTGATGCCTACAGAGTTCGAGGTTCAGCACCACTTAGCAAAGCCAGCAGCATGACACCAAACATCTTTTTAGCTGTCTTTAAAGGTGGCATTCTGAGCACCACTTTAAGGGGGACATTCTTCCTATTGACCACCAATATAAGGGGCATTGTTCCTATTGAGCCCTGATTAATTGGTTTTAGTAAGGGTTCCTCGAGACATGAAAATTGGTTTTGGGGTTCCTCTAGGGTTAAAAGGTTGAGAAAGCCTGATTTAGACTTTTATTTGGCTGTGGAAAATGGGAAGGAAGTCACATGGGATCAACAGAAGATTAGATAGGCTGCTTAGTCAAGCAAATTCTGGCTTGAATACTAAATGCGATCTATCGCCCTTCTGCGTAGGCTGTGAGGTAAATGTAGTATGGGGCTTCTACTGTAGCCACAGGAGGCAGAATTGTTTAGTTTGGTCTGCTCAGGACTCCACAGGCTGGGAGTTTGATTAACCCCCCAACTCTAGGAGAAGCTTCTGGAGAATATGGCTGGAGGATCCCAATACCTGGCTGCCCTGAGCATTGTGGGGATAGGAGCAGCACAAGTTCCTTCTACTATAACAAACAAATAGAGTGTTGCGCTAAAGTATAAATATATAAGTGAAGAGTGGACCGACTACTCCCGGTGCTTTTTACTGCTACACTGTGTGGGGGGTGTCCTTTTTCCACACGTACCCCTCTGAGTTACTGCAATGAGAGCAGTGAATTGGCTGTTCAGTGGAGGAGGAGCCCCATCATCGTGGATATCGTGAAGGATTTCACCATCACCTATCGTAGGGGTTTCCACACAAGCATTATTGGTTCACTGGTCGTATGACCACGTGAACCCAACCATTCTGGTAAGAACCCACCTTATTCTTTGACCCAACCATTCTGGTAAGAACCCACCTTATTCTTTGACCCAACCATTCTGGTAAGAAACCACCTTATACTTTGTTTGATTGGAGAGATTGTCACCCCTAGATTTGGAATGATTCCACCTCGTCCATCGAGAATGGAGATATCGGCTTTTCACTGTGTATTCTGACAACTTTATTTGGACTATTTTGGACTTTTATTGCCCTATCGGCATGATTTCACATTTATAAAATTAATTTCACATTTATCTTCTTCATATTTATATTTTGTTTGAGGATATTGGGAGTAGTAGGTCCACTCTTCACTTATATATTTATACTTTAGCGCAACACTTTATTTGTTTGTTATAATCTATGGTTTAATGCTGTGTTTGCTGCTTTACTGACCGCTTGCGCAATAATTTTTCTGTTATTTTGCCTTCTACTATAACGCTGACAGGAGTAGTGACAGCAGCATCACTACTTCTGTTAGCCCAGCGCTTGAAGCGGCAAGGAGAGAGCAGGGAGGAGATGCAGGCTGTGCTCTCTCCTCCTTCCCCTCCTCCTCCTCCGCATAAGCTTGCACATAATGAAGGGGGGGTGCAATTTGGCATCTTTGCCCTGGGCACTGGGTGATCTGAGCCCAGCACTGCTACTATCAAAATAGAAATGTCCTCCATAAGGCCTCATTTACACTGCTGCTGGTAAACGGATGTTTAGAGGCATTTGGGCATTGTTTTCAGCTGCCCCTGAACTCTCCTCTATGTTATCAGTCCATGTACACAGGGTCGTTTAAGGTGGTTTCCAGGCAGTTAAGTTTAGAGGCTTTTTTTGGAATGGGTTGAGACGCCAGTTCAGAGGCATTTGAAATGGCAAACCGCTTGTAAATGCTGCTAAACGCAGTAACTCGCGTCTAGAAGCGATTTGTTTACAGGCGTTTCCATTTTAAAAACAATAAACGCGGCATGCAAAACTGACGTTTTAGACGCCGGTTTCTGGCTGTCAAGATAAAATGTTCAGGGGAGGTTGAAACAGCGTCCCGTGTAAATGGAGCCTTAGCGACCTGTTTAATTTTGGAGTAACCTGCTTCACTTCTGGATACCCTAGCCAAGTTTTACCAGCAAAAAAATTTGCACAAAGACACCCCCAGACTCTTTACTGAGTAAATGGATGACAGTCGTGTGTCTGGCTGTCCTGCACTGATTAGAATAAGAACCAGTTCTAAAATCCAACGGCCCTTCAGAGGTAGTGTGTGGGCAGGTGCAGCATACTTTCTCCACTGTAGGTGGTGCTCTCCGTAGAGGCACTGCAGTTGGAGAGGAACTCAAAAGGAACCTATGGTTTCCTGGGTCACTGAGGAAGCATCCAATTGGATGCTGCTACTCCATGTGACTCTGGCAGCCATCTTGGGCCAGGCAGAGCCTATGTCCTGGCTCCAATGTTTGGCGCTTATTTGCAAGTTGGTAGACTGGGGGACGGGCCCCCCCACCTGTTAATGACAGCACTAGCGAGAGGGGAAAGTTCCTGTTGAGGAGGGAAAGCATAGGGTTTGCAACCTCTCTGGACACCTGCCTGTTGGGTACAAGACGGCCAGGCCGCATTCTTCCCCTTTCTACAGACGCTGACAGTCGACTACAGTCTGCTCTCTACATGTTGTTGGAAGTCTGAGTGTTCCCCTTGGGCGGCCTTCCCACCGAGTTATCTGTGAACTATCTTTATATTATTTCTATACAAGTTCTTTCACTGGAACCGTGTGTGTTCTTGCCACCGCACCACGCTGCAACCCCTACCCGCCCCAAGTGCTACAGCTAAACTTGGACTGACTAAAAAATAAGTGGCACATAGGCGTGTGCACATTGGCTGCCAGGTGTGCCTGGGCACACCCTAATCACCCTGTACTGTGCAGATTCCTCCTGCTGCCTGGCTGCAGAGAAAGGGACTGGGGAACCTCTGTCCTCAGTCTCTTTCTCTGTCTCAAAAGTGGGACATCAGGGGTCTGTTTAGACTCCTGATATTTCATCAAAGCCCCCCAACGTAAAAAAAATAGTAAAAAATAATATTGTAAAAAATGATAAAAAAAAACAAAATTGTAAAAAAAATAATAAATTAAAACAAACTAGTGACGCCAATCTCTGCCCTACTGACACATTCAGTACTCTACTGACAATATCGACTGTCCTATATGTATATACAGTATATATACGCGCATGCGTGTTTGAGCTTTGGGGTGCACACCCTAATGCACACCTATGAAGTGGTATCTCCATCAAGCAAACCAAAATTGATCAAGTTTGAATCCTTGGTCAAACAAATTGATCCTCTCATCTGTATTCCCCACAAAGACAAAAATACATCTGAGCTATACGGACAAGCGGTCCTTTTTTGTCCCCAGCAGATCAATAGGGCCGCTCTCCCGCTCATCTCCTCTCCCTTCCTTTCCTTGCTCGCTCATATCATCTCACTTTATAGCACAACCTCATTCATATTCTGAAGAATCATCAAACCGCCGTCTGGGGATAAAAGTATTGTAGCGCTAATTTGTGGGTGGGTGTATTTTATGCCAATCAGAGCGTCCCTGAGGGGTGTTTAATGTCCTGTTATATTGTCATCATTTCTGATGTCCCCTGTGGGAGAAATCACTCCTTTTCATAATGGGCTGTGAAAATAATACCCTTAAAGCCAGTCATCTTAATTTGCTATATCTTTGCATATTTATTTAACAAGTCACTGTGCTGAGTTGATTTCTCTGAAACTGCTCTTGAGATAATTGCGCCATTAGGAATGATTCATTTAGAGCCTGTTGCTGACACTCCGGAGGTATATTTCTAACAGACATTCCTGCGTATCGCCAAATATTTGCTGGATTTTGAAACTTCCGTTGGTTGCGAAACTGAAACTTGGCAGTTTACACTCCATAGGCAGGTGTTCCCTCCCTACCTAGGTGTTAGGAAAAGCAAAAAATGTGCCTGGGAATCGCCTGTGCGCGTTCGAGCGCCCGTGTGTGTGCGCGCGCGCCTATGGCGCCAAAATGGACTATTTAGCCAGACAGCACCTTGCAACCTTGAGCCATCACATTGATTATACTAGTGTTTGTCTTTTTATGCTTGGATAATAGGCTGCGCAGTACCATCTCCGAAAAACCTTGCAGCAAATACTGTCCATTCTACAGTGTTTCCTGCACCTGTGACCCCCTGTGATTACTATTGAGTGACTTCCTGCATCTGTGACCCCAGCTACTCCTGTGGACCTTGCTGATATCTGCCTACCCCTGACCCCGGCCTGTTTACGACTATCCTCTTGCCTGCTCCCTTGGTACTTCTGCCGCCAGCACATTGCCGGCTCAGCCGATACCCGACCATCCGTTTGCCTGATCCCTCTGTACTGCACCGCCTGCCAGTTGCCGACCCAGACTGTACCACTACCCTTCAGTTTGCACGAGCTTCAGTGGACTTTTACTACCATCTGAGATTGTCCAGCCCTCGTTCTCCCCTGTGCTCCAGAGCTCCCTGTCCACACTGCCAGGGGCTCTCGAACCAGGGCCGCAAGAGAGGTTGCCCCGCATAAGCCAGACTCTCCCACCAGGTACGTGACACTAGGGCTGATGGGTCTGGCTACACTAAGATAGCCCCCACAACAGGGACACTCCAGCACATCCATTTAGAGATCACCTGTGGCTTAAGTGTATGGTGCATCTGCACCACAATGTATCACAACGCCCCCCTAACCTTTACTTAAGCTCTTGTTTATTATTGCCCTGACAATATTAGGAAACTGAATAGACCAGTCCCCCCCCTCCCTTTCCCCAACAATGATTGTGGTGGTGAACGATGTGTAATGCGCTAGCTGATTAAATATTCCTACTGGATCCTACTATGTCAAGTCTTTGAGGACTAGGAGTCCCTTCCTCCTCCTTTCTTCTTACTTGTGTAGCCATCCAAGGGCATGACATTTAACTTGGACATATAGTCCTTCAGAGCTCTACTGGCATCCATAACCTTTTTAACTTGTTCGTTGGTGGTCACCCCAAGTCTACTCCATTGAATCATCAGCACTTACCCAATTTGTCCTGAGGAAGCTATCAAACTGCGAAACACGTCAACCAAGCAAACACAGAGAAAATCTATGGACAATACCACTTTCTGATATATAAGTACTTTACCATCCTAATTCTTCGTGGACTTTTTTCTTACCTTATAACGAGACTCTATATTCTCCACGAATGTGTTATTGGGTCATCTGTTGATCCTGTGTTGAGCTACGGGCACTACGTCTGTCATCTTTTTTAATGTGATTTTGGTAATAAAGATATACCTTTTACACATTTTCACCTCGTGCTGTGCCCACAAAATCTGCCTTGTATATCGAGGGAGAATTTCACTTCCTTAACCAGTTGGCTAAATATCACATATTGCTGTCACCTGACGGCGGCTGCGAGATTGCGGATCGTGGAGAGGGGGAGCCAGGGAGCCGGTAGGGCGGCTACCCGCGATCGCTCCCCCACAGTGACAGAACGGGGATCCGTGTGTGTAAACAACTGTATATGGGAGCCTCGATCAATCTCCTCCCCCACTCAGCCCAGCCCCCACACAGTTAGAAGCACTATCCAGGCAACACACTTAACCCTTTGATCGCCCTCTAGTGTTA
Organism: Glandirana rugosa; assembly: GCA_018402905.1. Lineage (NCBI taxonomy): Eukaryota > Metazoa > Chordata > Amphibia > Anura > Ranidae > Glandirana > Glandirana rugosa. Next base: position 304,918 of record BLSH010077626.1, on the reverse strand, counting down.
ACCCCTTCCCTGCCAGTGACATTTATACAGCATTTTCATAGCACTGATCGCTGTATAAATGCCAATGGCCCCAAAAAAGTGTCAAAAATGTCCGACATGTCCGCTGCAATGTTGCAGTACTGCTAAAAATCGCAGATTGCCGCCATTACTAATAAAACATTTTAAAAAAATTAAAACCCGATAGATTAATTCTCACCGCTTGTAAACGCGGCAGCTTTTGAGCAAACCAATCAATATACGCCGATTTTTTTTTTACCAAAAATATGAGGAAGAATATAAATCGGACAAAACCAATGAATAAATTTGTTTTTTTATATTTTTTTTTTTATTGATATGTATTTTAGCAAAAAGTAAGAAATATTGGGTTTTTTGCAAAATTGTCTTTGTGTGTTTATAGCGTTGACCAGAAATCACGCAGAGGGGATCAAATACCACCAAAAGAAAGCTCTATTTGTGGGAAAAAAAGGACGTCAATTTAGTTTGGGTACAACGCCGCACGACCGCAGTTAAAGCGAAGCAGTGCCGAATTGCAAAAAGTGGGAAAAGGGGGAAATCCTTCCGGGGCTGAAGTGGTTAATCCTCTGTGTAATTAATTGGATGTTGGCATGGTGGGGGTCCTCCTCGCATATGACCACATTCCCAGTTTCATGCCTGTTTGACTCCTTGCCGCTGGCATTGGGTCCACTTAGTCTGGTAAGAGCACCCAATCTCTCTAATTGGTGGTGGATGCACAATCTATGGTGATTTCTTATTGGATGATGGTCAACCCTTTTAACCACTTGCCGACCGCCTCGCGTACATTTACTCCGGCAAGTTGGCTCCGCTGCGCAGATCGACATCTATAAATCACGCCCGCCGCGGTGTGGCCGCGGGTTGGACGGACTCGATGTTCGCCGGCGACCCACGATCGCCTTCTAGAGAGGAAGGACAGGGAATCGCCGATGTAAGCACGGCGGTTCCCCGTTCTGATAGGCGGCATGACAGTGATCTACTGATCCCTGTGATCAGGAAAAGTAAGATCTGTTATGCCCCTGCCAGCCCAGCCCCCACACAGTTAAAACACAAAGAGGGAACAAAGTTAACCCCTTGATTGCCTCCTGCAGGTTAACCCATCCCCTACCAGTGACATTTATACAGTAATCAGTGGATATTTTTAGCTCTGATCGCTGTATAAATGTCATTGGTCGCAAAAAAGTGTCAAAAATGTCCGATCTGTCCGCCGCAATGTCGCAGTCCTGATAAAAAAAGATTGCCGTCATTACTAGTAAATAAAAAAAATATTAAAAACGCCATAAATCTATTCTCGTCGTTTATAAACGCGGCAACTTTTGACAATCAATATATGCCGATTGCAATTTTTTTTACCCCAAATAAGTAGAAGAATATAAACAAAACTGATGAATAAATTTGTTTTTTTTTTTGGATATTTATTTTAGCAAAAAGTAAAAAATATTGTTTTTTTTTTTTCAAAATTGTCACTCTTTTTTTTGTTTATAGCGGCGATCAGAAATGACGCAGAGGGGATCAAATACCAGCAAAAGAAAGCTCTATTTGTGGGGAAAAAATAGTTTTGTTTGGGTACAACGCCGCACGACCGCACAATTGTCAGTTAAAGTGACGCAGTGCCGAATCGCAAAAGGTGCTCTGGTCAGGAAGGGGGTAAATCCTTCCGGGGCTAAAGTGGTTAAATATTGAGTATATCTCCAACCTTATCACTGAAATTTATTCAGCTCTCTGCGATCTGATTTCACCTTTATGGACTGATTTTTTTATTTTTTCCCCTTATGGGTTATTAGTAGAGTTGAGCGAACACCTGGAAGTTCGGGTTCTGCTGGTCCGTCCGAACTTCGGGACAAAGTCCGGGTCCGGGTCCGGACGGAACCCGAACGATCGCACGGACAACGAACCCCATTGAAATCAATGGGGACCCGAACTTTTAGGCACAAAAATGGCTGTAGGAAAGTCCTGGAAAGCCCCAGAGGGCTGCAAAAGGAAGTAAAATGGGGGTAAGGGTAGGGCAAGTGCCCTACAAAAAATGGGGACAGGGAAATAACTGTAAATATTTTTAAAAAAATAAAAACATAAAAAAAGCAAAAATGGAGGTGAATGTGGATCATCTTCAAACTGTGTCTGAAAAGTATTAATTAACGGTAGAAGCCATATAACTGTTCTAAAATCATCTTCAAACTAGGGCAAGTGCCCTACAAATAAATGGGGATAG
>BLSH010077626.1:267456-283048 GCA_018402905.1 Glandirana rugosa | reverse complement strand
AAAAAAGAAAAATGATCATTACCGTCGTAAGACGCTAAAAATAGCCCTGACGCTATAACGTCGCCTGTACAGACATGTCCGCTGCAATATCGCAGTCCCGATAAAAATCGCAGAATGCTGCCATTACTAGTAAAAAGAAAAAAAAAATGTAAAAACGTCAGAAATGAACTCTCATGGTTTGTAAACGCAGCAACTTTTGCGCAAACCAATGAATAAGCGCAGATTGCATTTTTTTTACCAAAAATATGAGGAAGAATATAAATCGGCCAAAACCGATGAATAAATTTGTTTTTTTTATATATTTTTTGGATTTGGATTTTAGCAAAAAGTAAGAAATATTGTTTTTTTTTGCAAAATTGTCGTTATTTTTTTGTTTATAGCGACGATCAGAAATGACGCAAAGGGGATAAAATACCACCAATAGGAAGCTCTATTTGTGGGTAAATTTTGTTTGGGTACAACGTCGCACACCCGCGCAATTGTCAGTTAAAGCGACGCAGTGATGAATCGCAAAAAGTGCTCTGGTCCTAAAGTGTGAAATCCTTTCCGGGGGTGAAGTGGTTAAATCTTAGAAATGGATAGTCAGAAATATAAATCCTCCGGCAGGTAATACTGCTTTCTAAAAATGCATTTCCCCTTTATTTGTATTATTTGTTTTCTGGTTGTTTGGTTTTAAATATACAGAAGATTACACAGAACACAGTTTGAACATTGCCATTGGCATTTGCTTCACTCCAGAATCTGAGCACAGGCAGAAATACATTTCAGATTTAACTTAATTCCTGGGAATAAATTGCCGCAGGCAAACTATTGCTTTGCTTTATTAAATTAGAATATCCGCCAATCATCATAAACCTGCTCAGGAACACTATATTTTTTATCTTTATTATCAAATAAATTAACAGAAATAAAATACCTAATTAAAGTTATCCAATTACACTTTCAATTTGAGGTTTTTGTTTCACCAATGGTGTATTCTATCCTAGAAGTTCTATTTAATGGCAATTAAATGTCTAAAATGCCATACAGATTTAAATCAATTACATTAATTAGCTATCATGGACTAATTAAAAAAAACAGTCTTTGGAAAGAATTAGACAAAAAGATAGATAGATAAGATAGATAGATAGATAGATAGATAGATAGATAGATACAATACCTTGAAAAAGTATTCATACCCCTTGAAATTCCCCACATGTTGTCATGTTACAACCAAAAACGTGAATGTATTTTATTGGGATTTTATGTGATAGACCGACACAAAGTGGCTCATAATTGTGAAGTGGAAGGAAAATGATAAATGGTTTTCATAATTTTTTACAAATAAATAGGTGAAAATTGTGGGGGGCATTTGTATGGCGCACCCCGGAGTCAATACTTTGTAGAACCGCCTTCCCCTGCAATTACAGCTGAAAGTCTTTTGGGGAAGTCTCTGCCAGCTTTGCCAATCTAGAGAGGACATTTCTGCCCATTCTTCTTGGCAATTAAATGTCTAAAATGCCATACAGATTTAAATCAATTACATTAATTAGCTATCATGGTCTAATTAAAAAAAAAGTCTTTGGAAAGAATTAGATAGATAGATAGATAGATAGATAGATAGATAGATAGATAGATAGATAGATAGATAGATAGATAGATAGATAGATACAGTGCCTTGAAAAAGTATTCATCCCCCTTGAAATTCCCCACATTTTCTCATGTTACAACCAAAAACCGTTAATGTATTTTATTGGGATTTTATGTGATAGACCGACACAAAGGGGCTCATAATTGTGAAGTGGAAGGAAAATGATAAATGGTTTTCATAATTTTTTACAAATAAATCTGTGAAAAGTGTGGGGGGCATTTGTATGGCGCCCCCCGGAGTCAATACTTTGTAGAACTGCCTTTCTCTGCAATTACAGCTGCAAGTCTTTTTGGGGAAGTCTCTGCCAGCTTTGTACATCCAGAGAGGACATTTCTGGCCATTCTTCTTTGCAGAATCCCCCAAGCTCTGTCAGATTGGATGGGGAGCGTCTGTGAACAGCCATTTTCAAGTCTTGCCACAGATTCTCAATGGGATTTAGGTCTGGACTGTGACTGGGCCATTCTAACACATGAATATGCTTTGATCTAAACCATTCCATTGTAGCTCTGGCTGGATGTTTAGGGTCGTTGTCCTGCTGGAAGGTGAACCTCCGCCCCGGTCTCAAGTCTTTTGCAGACTCTAACAGGTTTTCTTCTAAGATTTCCCTGTATTTGGCTCCATCCATCTTCCCATCAACTCTGACCAACTTCCCTGTCCCTGCCGAAGAAAAGCATCCCCACAACATGATGCTGCCCCCACCATGTTTCACAGTGGGGATGGTGTGTTCAGGGAGATGCGGCAGGCCATACACGGTCGAATTCCGAACAAATTTCCTTTTCAAAATCAGAATTTTCGTGCGTTTTTTGATACAATGGCGCCACCATTGAGTTTTGAAATTTGGCCAACCAAGCCTTCAATTTCACCTCCTGTTGCTATAGAAAAGAATTTTCGTGGTGGGGAATCTTCTTTTCTTTCCTGGAATTTTATTTTCTTGCACTCATGTGCATTCTTATTCTATAACATTTCTCGCACGATTCTCCCATCATTGATTGGAAAATTGTTTGTTTTTCTAAAAATTTCCAACATGTCCGATTAGTCAAATTCGATTGCCGCACGAAAATCAGCTGTTGCTACAGCCACTAATGGTGCGAAATTCGAACAAAAATTCTTAGAAACAATTTTCTTTCGAAATTCGACCGTGTATGGCCTGCCTTAGTTTTCTACCACATGTAACATTTTGCTTTTAGGCCAAAAAGTTCAATTTTGGTCTCATCTGAGCAGAGCCCCTTCTTCCCCATGTTTTCTGTGTCCCCCACATGGCTTCTCGCAAACTGCAAATGGGACTTCTTATGTCTTTCTTTCACCAATGGCTTTCTTCTTGCCACTCTTCCATAAAGGGCAGATTTGTGGAGAGCACGGCTAATAGTTGTCCTGTGGACAGAATGTCCCTCCTGAGCTGTGGATCTCTGCAGCTCCTCCAGAGTTACCATGGACCTCTTGACTGCTTCTCTGATGAATGCTCTCCTTGCCCGGCCGGTCAGTTTAGGTGGACGGCCATGTCTTGGTAGGTTTGCAGTTGTGCCACTCTTTCCATTTTCCGATGATGGATTGAACAGAGCTCCATGAGATGTTCAAAGCTTGGGAGATTTCTTTATAACCCAACCCTGCTTTATACTTCTCCACAACTTTATCCTTGACCTGTCTGGTGCGCTCCTTGGTCTTCATGATGCGGTTTGTTCAATAAGGTTCTCTAACAAACCTCTGAGGGCTTCACAGAACAGCTGTATTTATACTGAGATTAAATTACACACAGGTGGACTCTATTTATTAATTAGGGGACTTCTGAAGGCAATTGGTTACATTAGATTTTAGTTAGGGGTATCAGAAGAAAGGGGGCTGAATACAAATGCACCCCACACTTTTCACAGATTTATTTGTATAATTTATCATTTTCCTTCCACTTCACAATTTTGTGCCACTTTGTGTCGGTCTATCACATAAAATCCCATTAAAATACATTTACGTTTTTGCTTGTAACGTGACAAAATGTGGAAAATGTCAAGGGGTATGAATACTTTTTCAAGGCACTATAGATACAATAGATAGACAGTCAGCAGTGGCCTCTGCAAACTCAAGGAGCGTCACTCCCACTGTGCCACGATAGTGGTTAGAGAAATGATTGCTTCCTCATTCGATTTCTGGTAGTTAACCACTTAAGCCCCGGAAGGATTTCCCACGTTAGGGCCAGAGCACTTTTTGCGAATTTGCACTGCGTCGCTTTAACTGACAATTGCACGGTCGTGCAACGTTGTACCCAAACGAAATTTGCGTCTTTTTTTCCCACAAATAGAGCTTTCTTTTGGTGGTATTTGATCCCCTCTGCGTCATTTCTGATCACCGCTATAAACAAAAAAGCGCGACAATTTTGCAAAAAAAAAAAACAATATTTCTTACTTTTTGCTAAAATACAAAACAAAAAAAAATATATAAAAAAAACATTTTGGCCGATTTATATTCCTCCTCATATTTTTGGTAAAAAAAAAAACGCAATCGCCGTTCATTTATTGGTTTGGCGCAAAAGTTGCCATGTTTAGGAATGATGAGAATTAATTTCTGGGGTTTTTATTTATTTTTATTTTTACTAGTAATGGCGGCGATCTGCGATTTTTAGCGGTACTGCAACATTGTGGTGGACATGTCGGACCATTTTGACACTTTTTTAGGACCAATTTATACAGCGATCAGTGCTATGAAAATGCATTGATTACTGTATAAATGTCACTGGCAGGGAAGGGGTTAACACTAGGGGGCGCTCTAAGGGTTAACTGTGTTCCCTCAGTGTGTTCTAACTGTATGGGGGCTGAGTTGGCTGGGGGAGGGGAGTGATCACTGTTTCCATATACAGGAAGGCTGTGATCACCGCCCTTCCCCCTCTGTCAAACGGAGATCAGTGTTTAATTACAAGGACCTCCGTCCTTTCACTGCGGGGGAGCCATCGTGGGTAGCCAGCGGAGATCGAGTCCGCCCTACCTGCTCCCTGGCCCCCCCGGAACACAGTGAGCGCGCCTCCGGCGGCGTTCGCGCGCTCACAATACTCATAATCGTGGCCGTACTCATAATCGACGACGTTTCGCGATAACAAACCACCTTGCCGCCGTCAAGCCGCGGCGGCCGGTCGGCAAGTCGTTAGAGGAGAAGTACGGGGAAAGCTAGTTTGGCTGCACTTCTCCTGTGACCACAAGAGTGCAGTTCATTTTACACGCCTGGGGCGCGTTCTCAGCAGACTGCGGGCTGAAGCATGCTGTCGGCTGACATCACAGAACCGGTCCAGGCGCGGACAAGATCGCGGCAATGAAAAGCCTAAATCGGCCGCTCCCGCCCCCTCCACAGCCCAACGCTCCAGTGTGTGGCAGAGCGGAGAGCTGGTGACTGACAGTTGCCAGCTCTCTGCTCACGGAGCACTGAGAACCAAGCAATCGGCAGTGTTTAATCGATCGGCACTCTTAGAGACGGCTGGGGACAGATGCAGCATCCACCTAAGTAATTATGATTCAGAAAAACAAACAAACCTCATACTTCTATTTTAATAAATGATTTCTGCTTACTATTGGTGCTAAAGGAGGTTGGGCATAGGACTAGTGTGTCCTCTGATATGGACTCCGGGCGCCATCTTGGAAGAGCCTGCATCTAGGATGAAGATAGATAGAAAAAATAATAGATAGATAATAGATAGATATGCAGCACCACCCTGTCCCCCTAAAGGTAGAATAGCACCTCCAGAGGAAGGAGTGAGCTAGAATTTCTCCCCAGGGCTGAGTTCATGGAGAAAACTGGGGGGGATATTGGGCGCCAGTCACTTTTTGTCATTTTAAAGATTTATTGCAGAACAGTTAAAGTGTTGCTAAACCCACAACAGTAAAATCAGTCTGTATATGCAGCATAGCATGCTTGTTATACTCACTGTGGAACCTAAGGGGTTAATCCTCTGCATTGTGTAAAAAGGCTGTATGACCCTGTCTTCTCTGTTCCTCCCCTTTTTCCACAGTCCCCAATCCATCTGCTGATATTAAAGAGCCTTGTGGGGCACTCTGCACATGCTCAGTTTGGTGTGTATTGCTAGAGAGTTTTTTTTTTCTTGAGAGGGTGCATGTGATCAGCACAGGGCCAAACAGCACTGTCCAGACAGAGGGTCAGGGGCCTACATGGTTGAACCAGACACTAATAGAAGTCACATGACTGCTAAATACTGCTGATGAGAAAAGGTAATTAGCAGTTGGTATTTACTAAAATAATTGCATTTTACATGCTCTGTGTACTGTGGGAGACCAAATATAGTGAATGCAGAGTCCTGGGTTAGGAGGTGAGGGTTGGGGATACTATAGCAGATCACTTACAGACTCTCCAGATCCAGATCAATGTCCAGCTTCACAGTGTCAGAACCTTTAAGCCGACTCAACAACACTGTAAGCACCTTTTAGATGTAGGTGCGTCCTCCATAGGGTTGCCACTTTTTCTTCAAGCCAAACCCGAACACTTTAGCGGCACACAGCTACATTTTTTTTTTTTTAGCTTACATTATAGGATTGTAAAAGACCTGGGACATCTTTGGGCGCTCCAAAGAGAATAGTAATGTGGTGTGCTTAGTGCCCCCTCGCCTTCCTGTCAGGCCCTGTTCTGAGCCACATTCCTGTCTGAATATTGTGTCTGGGTTTCAGGCGGACTGAAACCCGGACACATGATTCCAACCCCGAACTGTCCGGGTGAATCCCGAACAGGTGGCAACCCTAGTCATCCAGGTGAGTCACCAGGTCCTTCTGAGTGACCAGGCTTCTTCCTGGCTCTCTACAAAGGGCCTCCCCTGGGTCTCCTCCTTGGCACAACTTCCTCCAGACAAGGCTGGGCAGCTTCAGGACCACTTCAGCACGTTAGGCTCCTAAAAGGCCTAACAGCAGAGCTCCATCCGGCAGCACCTCCTTAGGCCTCAGCCCAGGGGAAGAGAGCGAACCCATGGCCTGTCCAAAATATTTATATCCTCCCCCAGCATGCTCTAGTGGCATAAACCTCCCACTGGGTTGGCTGAAGGATATACTGTAATATTCATAACTTCATCTTGCTTATGAAATATTTTATTATGGCCAGTGAAACCAGTGACACCTACTGGTGACAGTGAGAAATTACAACCCCACTGTGTTTAGGGAAGACCAAGTGACAAACTACACAATTAGTCTAAGCTGAGTAATGCTGGCCATATCCTTCAAAAAAGCGTTCGATACGCTCGATTGTTCGACTTTCGAAGTGAAATGGGCAAATTTCCATTCTGGAAATGCAAATTTTATGCCAGAAAAACGAACCAACATGTCGGATTTTTTGCGCAGAAACGAATGATTTTCTAAACGTTAGAAGTGGAATCGATCGAAAACGGTTTGAACAAATCTACAGTGCATGTGTGCGTTAAGATTTAACCCCAAATTGTGTCATCGAGCGACAAAAACATCTACCGTTTATCTTGTTCACAATCGATAATATTATGATAATTGGGTGACATATATTGATACAATGATGGCGTTATCGCATGCACGTTCGACCGATTTTACTAATTTCGACCGTTTTTGTCGAACGATTTTCTAACCGTGTATGGCCAGCATTACACCTCCCCACTCAAATACAAAATTTAGACTAGTAGCCCCTTCTTAGGACAAGGGGGCTACAGATAGATAGATAGATAGATAGATAGATAGATAGATAGATACATCAAGTAATAAGTAAGTAAGTAAAGTAAGTAAAAGTAAGTACACCCCTCACATTTTTGTAAATATTTTATTCTATCTTTTCATGTGACAACACTGAATAATACGTTTATCTTGGTCTCATCAGACCACAGGGCATGGTTCCAGTAATCCATGTCCTTAGTCTGCTTGTCTTCAGCAAACTGTTTGTGGGCTTTCTTGTGCATCATCTTTAGAAGAGGCTTCCTTCTGGGACGACAGCCATGAAGACTAATTTGATGCAGTGTGCGGCGTATGGTCTGAGGACTGACAGGCTGACCCCCCACTCCTTCAACTTCTGCAGCAATGCAGTCATACATCTATTTCCCAAAGACAACCTCTGGATATGACGCTGAGCACCTACACTCAACTCCTTTGGTCGACCATGGCGAGGCGCTGTTCTGAGTGGAACCTGTCCTGTTAAACCACTGTATGGTCTTGGCCACCGTGCTGCAGCTCAGTTTCAGGGTCTTGGCAATCTTCTTATAACTTAGGCCATCTTTATGTAAAGCAACAATTCTTTTTTTCAGATCCTCAGAGTTCTTTGCCATGAGGTGCCATGTTGAACTGCCAGTGACCAGTATGAGAGAGTGAGAGCGATAACACCAAATTTAACACACCTGCTCCCCATTCACACCTGAGACCTTGTAACACTAACGAGTCACATGGCACTAAGGAGGCATAATGGCTAATTGGGCCCAATTTGGACATTTTCACTTAGGGGTGTACTCACTTTTGTTGCCAGCGGTTTAGACATTAATGGCTGTGTGTTGAGTTATTTTGAGAGGACAGCAAATTTACACTGTTATACAAGCTGTACACTCACTACTTTACATTGTAGCAAAGTGTCATTTCTTCAGTGTTGTCACATGAAAAGATAGAATAAAATATTTACACAAATGTGAGGGGTGTACTTACTTTTGTGAGATACTATAGATAGATAGAGAGATAGAGAGATCGATAGATAGACAGACAGACAGATAGATAGATAGATAGATAGATAGATAGATAGATAGATAGATAGATAGATAGATAGATAGATAGAAAGATAGACAGACAGATAGATAGATAGATAGATAGATAGATAGATAGATAGATAGATAGATAGATAGATAGATAGATAGATAGATAGATAGATAGATAGATAGAAAGATAGACAGACAGATAGATAGATAGAAAGATAGACAGACAGATAGATAGATATGTGTTGGTTGGGAAAATAAAGCAGTGATCCATTGCAAGATCCTAATTTTATTCATTTTGATGCACAGAGCAGCCCGGATCCTCCTTTTCTCGGGTCTCCTACTGGCGCTCCTGGCCCCTCCCTCCTGCTCAGTGCCCCATGGCAAGCCCCTACGACATGCGAGTGTACCCGGCTCGCAACAGAGCTTGGTTCACACAGGTCTGGGTCGGCCGTGTTCCACATTCCAAAAGGGTCCTGTGCATCTTTGGGTCCGATTCAGGTGCAAAATCAGGCAGACCTGATTCGCACCGGAACCAGTGAACAGAGACTCACCAGACCCCAGGCTGGGAACCACGGCCGCACATATGTGAATACGGCCTCACTGTCTAAAGCAGTCATTGGTGGTTTGGACATAGAGGCCTCAAATTTGTATCCTAGTCCTAGATTTCCAGAGTCTATGTGTTTCGGGGAGACATGGACGCGAATCCTGAAGCAAGACCACTCCAAGTGCCCCCCAGGCACACAGCTCCCAAGAATTGAGCTCCCTCAAAAGCCAGGGACCATAGTCAGTAGGCAAGAGGCTACCCTGCAGTTCCCTCCCCAAAGCCCCTGTCCTGGTTGGATCTGTCCCACAGGGGAACTCTGATGTGAAAAAGGAAGGGGGAGTGGTGGATTTTGATGTAGGAGAAAGCTTCGGATGTGATGGGAGACTTTGATGTGACAGGGGGCTTCGATGTTAAGGGAGAACCCCGTTTTATACTGGGGTGTCTCAAGATTTTGCATTCTTTTTAACGGTTCCATGATTAAAAAAACAAAGTTGATAAGTGTGTGTTAGCAGCAGAATTCCACGAACACTGGGACTTTCAGAGAGTTCATTATTTGACTTCTCGCAACAATTCTGGAGATTTGTAAAAGGTCGAACGTTCTCACACAACAATAAAGTGCTGGAAAGAGAACTCTGCTTGGAAGAACGATATTAAATGTGAGCCGGAAAATTTATCAGATCAAACCCGCCTTAGGGGAAATGTCTTCTTTCAGGCCGTTGTCTGGCCCACTTCTATAAAAGCGCGCCGGGCAGAGCGAAGCGCCTCGTTCCTCAGAGCAGCCGACTCCGCTGAGAATCATTCCATTCACAGGCTGAGGTTTACAAACATTTCACATCTATTGCTCATCAGCGATATTTGCTGTCAAGTGGAATAGGGCCAGAAAAATGCTGGAAATGTTTTTGAAGTCCGTGTTTCGGTTTGAGAAAAGTTAATGTGTTTTAGGATGAAAGCTGTTTTTATAAGTTTTGTGTGATCGCTGGTAAGCTGAATCAGATTTTGGCTTTTTCTTATCCGATGAGATCTCCCCACTGAAATCCCATCTCCCTCCTGGAAATTCACAAAGTTACCTGAAGGTGCGACCCTCTCCCAAAGGATCCCCCATATTATGGAACATCGGTCTCCAAACTGCGGCCAGATTCCACCCTTTGCTTGCCTTTATCTGGCCCTTGGGACACTATTCCTCCCACTGATATGAGGGAAGTGGGGTGTAATTCCTTGCTCCGACACCAACAGTGAGGTAATATTCCTCCCACTGGCACCAATGATGGGGCATAATGTCTTCCTCTGACACCAGTGATGGGGCACTATTCCTCCCACTGATACCAATGAGGGGGTACTATTACTCCCACTGATACCAATGAGGGGACACTATTCCCCCAACTGATACCAATGATGGGGCACTATTCCCCCCACTGATACCACTGATGGAACACTGTTCCTCCCACTGACACCAATGATGGGGCACTATTCCTGTCACAGACACCAATGTTGGGCCACTATGCCTCCCACTGACACCAATGAGGGGACACTATTCCCCCAACTGATACCAATGATGGGGTACTATTCCCCCAACTGATACCACTGATGGAACACTATTCCTCCCACTGACACCAATAATGGGGCACTATTCTAACCACTGATACCAATGATGGGGCACTATTCCTCCCACTGACACCAATGATGGGGCACTATTCCTCCCACTGACACCAATGATGGGGCACTATTCCTCCCGCTGACACCAATGAGAGGGCACTATTCCCCCAACTGATACCAATGATGTGGTACTATTCCTCCCACTGATACCAATGATGGGGCACTATTCCTGTCACAGACACCAATGATGGGTCACTATGCCTCCCACTGACACCAATGAGGGGACACTATTCCCCCAACTGATACCAATGATGGGGCACTATTCCTCCCACTGATACCAATGATGGGGCACTATTCCTATCACAGACACCAATGATGGGCCACTATGCCTCCCACTGACACCAATGAGGGGACACTATTCCCCCAACTGATACCAATGATGGGGCACTATTCCTCCCACTGATACCAATGATGGGGCACTATTCCTATCACTGATACCAATGATGGGGCACTATTCCTCCCACTGACACCAATGATGGGGCACTATTTCTCCCACTGATACCAATGATGGGGCACTATTCCCCCAACTGATACCAATGATGGGGCACTATTCCTCCCACTGATACCAATGATCGGGCACTATTCCTCCCACTGACATAAATGATGGGGCACTATTCCTCCCACTGACACCAATGATGGGGCACTATTCCTCCCACTGACACCAATGATGGAGCACTATTCCTCGCACTGACATGAATGATGGGACACTATTCCCCCAACTGATAACAATGATGGGGCACTATTCCTCCCACTGACACCAATGATGGGGCACTATTCCTCCCACTGACACCAATGATGGGGCACTATTCTTCCCACTGACACCAATGATGGAGCACTATTCCTCCCACTGACACCAATGATGGAGCACTATTCCTCCCTCTGACACCAATAATGGAGCACTATTCCTCCCACTGACACCAATGATGGGGCACTATTCCTCCCACTGATACCAAATATGGGGCACTATTCCTCCCACTGACACCAATGATGGGACACTATTCTTCCCACTGATATCAATGATGGGGCACTATTCCTCCCACTGATACCAATGATGGGGCACTATTCCTTCCACTGATACCAATGATGGGGCACTATTCCTCCCACTGATACCAATGATGGGGCACTATTCCTCCCACTGACACCAATGATGGGACACTATTCTTCCCACTGACACCAATGATGGAACACTATTCCTCCCACTGACACCAATGATGGAGCACTATTCCTCCCTCTGACACCAATAATGGAGCACTATTCCTCCCACTGACACCAATGATGGGGCACTATTCCTCCCACTGATACCAATGATGGGGCACTATTCCTTCCACTGACACCAATGATGGGGCACTATTTCTCCCACTGATACCAATGATGGGGCACTATTCCTCCCACTGATACCAATGATGGGGCACTATTCCTCCCGCTGATACCAATGATGGGGCACTATTCCTCCCACTGACAGCAATGATTGGGCACTATTCCTCCCACTGATACCAATGATGGGGCACTATTCCTCCCACTGACATAAATGATGGGATACTATTCCTCCCACTGATACCAATGATGGGACACTATTCCTCCCACTGACACCAATGATGGGGCACTATTCCTCCCACTGACAGCAATGATTGGGCTCTATTCCTCCCACTGACACCAATGATGGCGCACTATCAGGGCCGGCTCTACCACTAGGCGAAGTAGGCGGCCGCCTAGGGCGCACTGCCGCCTAGGGGCGCCTGGCCACTGTTGATCTGTCACTGGCTGCTCTGCATTGGTTCATGTAAAAACTGACACTCTCTGACTGAGTTAATGAGATTGTATTATCACATGCCATTTCCAAATGTATATAGAAATAGGGACTGATCTGCCAAATAACCCCCACCCCCAACCCCCGTGAGGCTGTATTTGATGGGCACAGGTGAAGTTGTATTTGACGGGCACCAGTGAAGCTGTATTTGATGGGCACAGGTGAAGCTGTATTTGATGGGCACAGGTGAGGCTGTTTTGATTGGCGCTGGTGAAGCTGTATTTCATGGGCGCTAGTGAGGCTGCATTTGATTGGTGCTGATCGGGCTGCATTTGATTGGCGCTGATCAGGCTGGCAGGGAAAGGGGGTGGGGTCAGGGGTGGAGCCAAGGGGGGGCGCAAAATGATGTTTCGCCTAGGGTGTCAAAAATCCTTGCACCAGCCCTGCGCACTATTCCTCCCAATGACACCAATGATGGAGCATTATTCCTCCCACTGACACCAATGATGGAGCACTATTCCTCCCACTGACACCAATGATGGAGACAGCGTGGGCATCGATGGCAGGTAAGGGGCACATAATAGGCTAGTATGCCATGCATACTAGCCTATTATGCTTTTACATTGCAGGTGAATAAGAGGAAGTAAACCCATCAGGATTTAAATCAAGTTTTACTTCCTCTTTAAGTGGTTAAAGGAGTATGTCATATACAGCCCAGTGTACAGAGTGCAGTGGTGAGGAGTATGTCATATACAGCCCAGGATAGACAGTGCAGTGGTGAGGAGTATGTCATATATAGCACAGTGTATAGTGGTCTGGAGTATGTCATATATAGCCCAGTGTATAGTGATCTGGAATATGTCATATATAGCCCAGTGTACAGAGTGCAGTGGTCAGGAGTATGGCATGTACAGAGCTGCCCCCTCTTGGATGCAATCCTTCCTGACAGTACAGCTGTCCCAGGATAATGACACACTGACACCAGGGTTCCCAGGATAATGACACACTGACACCGGGGTTCCCAGGATAATGCCACACTGACACCGGGGTTCCCAGGATAATGCCACACTGACACCGGGGCTCCCAGGATAATGACACACTGACACCAGGGTTCCCAGGATAATGACACACTGACACCGGGGTTCCCAGGATAATGACACACTGACACTGGGGCTCCCAGGATAATGCCACACTGACACCGGGGCTACCAGGATAATGACACACTGACACCAGGGTTCCCAGGACAATGACACACTGACACTGGGGCTCCCAGGATAATGACACACTGACACCAGGGTTCCCAGGACAATGACACACTGACACCGGGGTTCCCAGGATAATGACACACTGACACCGGGGCTCCCAGGATAATGACACACTGACACCAGGGCTCCCAGGATAATGACACACTGACACTGGGGCTCCAAGGATAATGACACACTGACACTGGGGTTCCCAGGATAATGATACACTGACACCGGGGCTCCCAGGATAATGACACACTGACACCGGAGTTCCCAGGATAAAGACACACTGACACCGGGGCTCCCAGGATAATGACACACTGACACCGGGGCTCCCGGGATAATGACACACTGACACCGGGGTTCCCAGGACAATGACACACTGACACCGGGGCTCCCAGGATAATGGCACACTGACACTGGGGTTCCCAGGATAATGACACACTGACACCGGGGCTCCCAGGATAATGACACACTGACACCGGGGCTCCAAGGATAATGACACACTGACACCGGGGCTCCCAGGATAATGACACACTGACACCGGGGTTCCCAGGACAATGACACACTGACACCGGGGTTCCCAGGACAATGACACACTGACACCAGGGCTCCCAGGACAATGACACACTGACACCAGGGCTCCCAGGACAATGACACACTGACACCGTTGTTCCCAGGACAATGACACACTGACTCCGGGGTTCCCAGGACAATGACATACTGACACCAGGGTTCCCAGGACAATGACACACTGACACCGTTGTTCCCAGGATAATGGCACACTGACACCGGGGTTCCCAGGATAATGACACACTGACACCGGGGTTCCCAGTACAATGACACACTGACTCCGGGGTTCCCAGGACAATGACACACTGACACCAGGGTTCCCAGGACAATGACACATTGATACCGGGCTCCCAGGACAATGACACACTGACACCGGGGTTCCCAGGATAATGACGCACTGACACCGGGGCTCCCAGGACAATGACACACTGACACCGGGGCTCCCAGGACAATGACACACTGACACCGGGGCTCCCAGGACAATGACACACTGACACCGGGGCTCCAAGGACAATGACACACTGACACCGGGGCTCCCAGGACAATGACACACTGACACCGGGGCTCCCAGGACAATGACACACTGACACCGGGGCTCCAAGGACAATGACACACTGACACCAGGGCTCCAAGGACAATGACACACTGACACCGGGGTTCCCAGGATAATGACACACTGACACCGGGGTTCCCAGGACAATGGCACACCAACTTGCATTACTGTAACAATAGTCCGGAGCTTCCTTGTCATGTGACCTCATTTCCCTCTGTACAATAGGCGCCATAAATGGGGGGACATTACCGCCACGATTGGATGGTTACAGCTGTCTGATAATGCAGCGCTCGCTTCTTAGAAACAGCTGTAAAATGGAACAGATTGCACATTGCATCCTCAGTCTCAATCATTTTTATCCATGATACGTTTATCACACTGGTAATGGTCCCACTGCAGCCAAATTATTGAATGCTGTGTGTAATGGGTCACAATGCGTTTATACATCTTCTACGCCGTACACCGCATTGATCCGCTCCTCGCTTCCAGCCTGATCTAGCGCCGTCTCTATTGATCGTCTTATAAAAAATACATTGATAGTGTTTATTAGCGCGGGACGATTGTTCCATAACACATGCCTCAAGCTGAGGTTTCAATAAAAGCTGTATGTGTGACCGCCGGGTCAGCGCTGACAAAGAACATACCATTTACCGGCAAATTAGAGCCGGATAATTGGCCTACATAGACTTTACCGCCTAGCTGGCTCTCTATGGTGAGAAGAGCCGGAGATAACAGGTGTACAAAAGGAGCTAATAAACCTAAAACACAGTTTACCTTTATATAAAACAGCCAATGATTGCATTGGAAAGTGTGTACTGTATAGTATGTAAGGGGATGTGCAATCTGGCCGTTGGATAGACTTTGCATTGCATTTGCATTGACATGCCTGGCCTGGGACTTGCTAACCACAATATGTTAATGCAGCACCCTCCCCCCCCCCCCCCTTCCCGCAGGAGCTGCAGATGAACAGAGATCTCC
>BLSH010077626.1:224932-251138 GCA_018402905.1 Glandirana rugosa | reverse complement strand
CGCGCCGTAAAAAAAGTATGTGACAAGTGGTGACCAACCCAACGACACAGTCGACAAATGTAAGAATATCCTAAACCCTCGAGTCGTAAGCAGTCTCTGACCCTCTCCTGTACTACGTCTGCAGTCTCTGACTGTGATAATGTGATAATGGCATTGTCGAAAAGGGGCAGAGCATGGGTGACCTTAAAATGATGCCCCCCTCCTGAAAAAAGTTCTGCGGATGCCCATGAGGACAGGTCCTCTTTTGTGAGATCCGAGGTCAAACAGGCCTCAGTTCTCACATTTACACTTAAAAGCAAAAAAAAAAAATGTAATTTTACATTTACAATAAAAAGGTAAAAACAATGCTGAGCTCCCAAATCCTATAAGAATGTAAACAGCTGACACAGCAACCCAACCAGTGGTGAACAGTGTATGAAAAAAATGCCGCGCTAAAATATTTAAAGGGCTAAAGTGCTTGAATCACACATTAATATAGTGAAACTAAATTCATAAATATACATATAGATCATTCATCAATGTTAAAAATATATAACTCAATAGCGTAAAGATTGATACATATAATCAATATCATCAACATAAATAATATAGTAATGTGACAACTGTAAACAACAATCAAGTGTTCATGATTAGTCCACATCCATCACAATGTATTGTCCATTAGTCGTGAATAGAAGAAATCAATGAAGTGCTACCACCACCAGAAGTGTTTGTTGGGTACGCTTACCCTAATGTAGCTTGTATCAAAGCTCATAGTAAATCTTGATTGGTTGTTGTAATCAAGCACACCACTAAGCGCCTTCACCAAAAAAATAGTTGGGTACGCTTACCCTATGGCAGGGATATGCAATTAGCGGGCCTCCTGCGGTTGCAAAACTACAAGTCCCATCATGCCTCTGCCTCTGGGTGCCATGCTTGTGGCTGTTAGAGTTTTGCTATGCCTCATGGGATTTGTAGTTCTGCAACATCTGGAGGTCCGCTAATTGCATATCCCTGCCCCATGGTATCTTGAGAAAGGCCCATAATAAGTATAGTGTGGCTAATCACCACCGACCATCCCCTGGAGAGTCCTTGTGATACTCAAATGTTCAAGCATTCAGCATGGACAGGGATAAAAAAGAACTCCACATAGTGTAAAACCATTTAAAAGGGAAAGTTTATTCCAAATATTGCACTTACATCAATTCCACCTACATGAGGCAGAAGACATTCCTAAACTATGTGCACATAAGCTGGGCGCGATGGTCTGGAGTGGACACCCTTTCATCCGACACGTTTCGTCTCTATTGGACTTTAACTGGGGGGCGCAATGGTCTGGAGTGGACACCCTTTCATCCGACACGTTTCATCTCTATTGGACTTCAACTGGGGGCCGCAATGGTCTGGAGTGGACACCCTTTCATCCGACGCATTTCGTCTCTATTGGACTTCAACTTGGGGGCGCAATGGTCTGGAGTGGACACCCTTTCATCTGCCACGTTTCGTCTCTATTGGACTTCAACTTCAGGGCGAATGGTCTGGAGTGGACACCCTTTCATCCGAAACGTTTTGTCTCTATTGTACTTCAACTTGGGGGCGCAATGGTCAGGAGACGACACCCTTTCATCTGACACGTTTCGTCTCTATTGGACTTCAACTTCAGGGAGCAATGGTCTGGAGTGGACACCCTTTCATCCGACGCGTTTCGTCTCTATTGGACTTTAACTGGGGGGCGCAATGGTCTGGAGCGGACACCCTTTCATCCGACGTGCTTCGTCTCTATTGGACTTCAACTGGGGTACCTCAGTTGAAGTCCAATAGAGACGAAACACGGAATTGATGTCAGTCCAATATTTGGAATAAACGTTCCCTTTTAAATGGTTTTACACTATGTGGAGTTCTTTTTTATTCCTGTCCATGTTGAATGCTTGAACATCTGAGTATCACGAGGACTCCCCTACTCCTCCTATGCGTCCAATAGGATTGCCTGTCCTTTCAGCCAAGCGGGTGACGGGTGTCAAAACTCGTTACCTGATTGGCCGGGAGGGGGATCAGTGTTATAACAGCGAATATTCATTCGCTGTTGTAACTCACTTGAGTGGGTTGTGAGCGTACTCTCTGCACCCCGAGCCCACCCTATTCTGAAGCCTATTAGAGCCAATAAAAACTCCCCTGCCCACCCCCGCAATTGTAATTCATGCAGCCCGACGTCCTGAAAGGGGCTTGGTGCATGGATAGGAGAGGCGGTGGAAGGGATAGGGGGAGGGGGTGGCGCTCCTGTGCCCACAATGGACAGGCCACCCCTGCCCAAATCTCTCCTCTGGCCTCCAATGCAGCCGATCAGACACAAATTCATTTGACATACTCACCGCTTCCAGTTTCCAGGGTCACAGAGAGGAAGGAACAATGTCAGTTCCTCTGTCTCTGTTCTGTGCAGCCGTCGCCATCAGTCGCATCGCTCCCTGGTTCCGCAATCAGATGGTAGAGCCCGGGAAAGGTGGTGGTGGGAAGGGGGTGGGAACCCCTTTCAGCCACCAGGAGAAGAATCACTTCTGCTGAAAAGGGAATTGCAGGCTGCAAATTTTCATACCAGAATGATGCCTGCACCTGGGTATAACCACTGCAAACGAAGGACGTCCATAGATGTCCTACGGTTCGGCAAGTGGTTAAAAATGACCTTTCTGTAAAATTCAATGAAGCATGGCGATGTCACATACCCGGTTGAAGCCAAGCTGACGAGAGGGCTGCCCTTACACCTCTTGTTCTGTTTCCCCTGGGATGATGATGGGGGTCTAACAGGGCAAAGAGTGGCACGGGTGCCTGTAGGAGATCCGGTTCTGAATATCTTGGAAGCAGATGCAGAGCAGGAACAGGTCAACTGGTGGTAGAGAGATACTGGATCTTCGATGTGAAGTCAGATGGGCAGAGGTTAACAACAACCGGGCAGCAGGAGTACAAAGTCAGGAACCAGGAGCAAAGGCAGAGCCAGGCCAGGGGCAGCATCAAGCGCACAAAAGATGTATGGGAACAGCAGGCAGGAAGCAAGGTCAGGTCACAAGCCAGAGTCAGCAACAGAGGTTCAGGAACAAGCAGGGTGAACAAGCCAGGGCAGGATACAGATGAGAACAGGATCAGGTCACAAGCAAGAGGAGCTGACGACCACCCAGCAAAGAACCTGAGTCCTGTAAGACTTTAATGAGGCCACTAGGTGCCAAAGTCCATTAAATAAGCACACATATAGCATGTGCACATGCCTAGGGGCCCATATAGATGCCTGCAGGGTCATAATGCTGTGCACAATTCTATGGACTCTTCTGTGTGCATGCACATTCCTTTGAGCATGAGCTTTCCTTTGAGCAATGTCTTAAATATGACTTTCCTTACAGGCTACCTGGAGGTATTCACTTATTAAGCACTGGAGCAGCTGGTCTTGCAGAATGCAACTGCACTTTGCAAAGCGCACAGTCTTTATTCCTTTAGTAAACCAACCCCTATGTGTGCTTATAGCAGTGCATTGCATTGCTATTGTGAAGCATTTTGAATGAAACTAAATCATTCAGTTTGCTTTGTTGTAATTAG
Organism: Glandirana rugosa; assembly: GCA_018402905.1. Lineage (NCBI taxonomy): Eukaryota > Metazoa > Chordata > Amphibia > Anura > Ranidae > Glandirana > Glandirana rugosa. Next base: position 247,580 of record BLSH010077626.1, on the reverse strand, counting down.
CTGGGATTGGTCAAAGCGAGCCGGTACTCTGAACAGTCATCGGCTATGATGCGGCCAGTCACAGACCATTTCACGCTTCCGCGCGATCGGCACATCCTGACAGGACGACATGTGATGTCCAGTCAGGATGGGAAAGCACCCGCTCAGCCATCAATCTGCAGAAACGAATTAAAGTGGTGCAGTGCCTGGTAACAAAGGGGGTAAAACCTCCCTGAGCTCAAGTGGTTAAATCAGGAAGTTCACGGGATAAGCAAAAAAATTCAACGTTCAACAGAAAATAAAAAAATACAAGACAAGGTTGTCCATGGGATCCAGCAGGGAGCTGTGCAGCATCTCAGGTGGCTCAGCAAGAAGAGTTGCGGCCAGACACCGCAGAGGTCCCAGGTTTGGATTGAGATCCTGACACTTCCATGCAAATTATAACTTTGCACAACAAAGTTATCCTTGGCTCTGTATTCTTTAACCACTAGAGATCCACGCTATAGACGAAAGACGTCTACAGCGCGGATCTGAAAATCCGGGTGGACGTCCATGGACGTCCGCCCCTTTACACGCCCCCTGCGCGCACTGGGCGGAGGCAGCGCATGCGCGCGGCCGCCGCGCGCTGCGTGGGCGTGCCTGCGGGTCGGGCGGACTCGATGTCTGCTCCTGACCCGCGATCGCCTACAGAGCTGTAGAACGGGGAACCGCCGATGTAAACACGGCGGTTCCCCGTTCTGTGAGAGGGGGACAAACAGATCTACTGATCCCTGTCACTGGGATCAGTTAGATCTGTCAACCCATCCCCCCCACAGTTAGAACACACCCAGGGAACATTGTTAACCCCTTCACTGCCCCCTGCAGGTTAACCCCTTCACTGCCAATGACATTCATACAGTAATCAGTGGACATTTACATTTCTGATCGCTGAATAAATGTCATTGGTCCCAAAAAAGTGTCAAAAATGACCGACATGTCCGCCGCAATATCAAAGTCCCGATAAAAATCGCAGATCGCCACCATTACTAGTAAAAAAAAAAAATAATAATAAAAACGCCATAAATCAATTCCCATAGTTTGTAGACGCGATAACTTTTGCGCAAACCAATCAATAAACGCCAATTGCGATTGTTTTTTACCAAAAATATGTAGAAGAATATAAATCGGCCAAACCCAATGAATAATTTTTTTTTTATTTTTTATTTTTGGATATTTATTGGAGCAAAAAGTAAAAAATATTGTTCTTTTTTCAAAATTGTCGCTCTTGGTTTTGTTTATAGCGCAAAAAGTAAAAACCGCAGAGGTGATCAAATACCACCAAAAGAAAGCTCTATTTGTGGGGAAAAAAGGACATCAATATTATTTGGGTACAACGCCGCACGACCGCGCAATTGTCATTCAAAATGCGACAGCGCTGAAACCTGAAAATTGGTCTGGGCAGGAGGGGGGTTTAAGTGCCCAGTAAGGAAGTGGTTAAACAGGGCAGTGGGAAGGGGGTGGACACAAGGGTGACTCTGGGGGGAGGTACCTGCAGCTATTCTCTGAGAAAAGTCGTGGGTAAAACAATTCACATTTTTGTGCTTCTACTTCCCTGGCATTCAGCTATAGAGGAGTCACCCATCTATAGATACACTATTACCATTTGTGAAATGATTAGTTCCTGGCAGTGCCTACTAATGCATTGTCTATTCATTTTACCCTGGATGATGAGGAGGACATTGTGCTGGAGACTTGGATGGTTTAGCATCCTATAATTACCTCCTAATAGAGTAATGGGATCTCGGTGTAATCCAAATAGAACTGTCAGCTAATTATGTCTGCCTCGGAGTCTCCCTGCGCCTGTGATTGGCTGCGTTGCACCATTTGGCGGATGGGAAGGAGCTGAGGGCCATAAAGGACGTGGCCCGCGTCAGCTTACTCCCGACTGCTTCTTCCCTCCAAAAGCCATAACCATTTCTCACTGTCATTTAATATTTCTGGAGACATTCATTATAGAACGAAGAGCCGGAGAGCTTATTCTTATGGCAAATGAATGCTGAATTAATCCGTTTGACCGCTTTTGAAGGCAATAGTACAGAAAAGGGAGTAGAAATCTCTATACCAGGCTTTCTCAACCTTTTAACCCTAGAGGAACCCCAAAAATAATTTTCATGTCTCGAGGAACCCTTACTAAAACCAATTCATCAGGGCTCAATAGGAACAATGCCCCTTATATTGCTGGTCAATAGGAAGAATCCCACCCTTAAAGACAGCTAAAAAAAAATTGGGTGGCTTTGCTAAGTGGTGCCGAACCTTGAACTCTGTAGGCATCATCAAATAGGTGGTTCATCAGCCACAGCTCAAGAAACCCTTAGCAAACTCTGGAGGAACCCCAGGGTTCCATGGAACCCTGGTTGAGAATGGCTGCCCTATACCAATGCACACATAAATAACATCGCTCCAGAGAAGCATATGCAGCGACCGGTGCACAGACATCCGAGATTCTCCTTCCCAGCTCCAGGCATACAAACACATAAGCCGCACTCCACTATGTGGTTATCTGACCCGCAACAAGCTTTATTGATGCCAGATCAAGTCTGAAAGACATTATATTCCCTGTAAGATGTGACCCTGTCCCTAATGCGTTTCACCCAATACGCTTTAATCATAGGAGGTTCTATGATTAAACCCATTGGGTGAAATGCGTTAGATCGCAAGGGAGAGTATGTCTGACTAAATCTGGCATTAATAGCAGGAAGGAATTATACACCCTGTTGCTTTTTGGCAGTGAATGGGACCATTCTGTAAGCTTCCAACATCCAATGCAATGCACATGATTACAGCATGCTAGTGCAGGGTTCAAGGGGTTAAAGTAGGTGGTGAAGAGACTACACGCCCCCTCGCTGCCTGTCAAATGCTCCCTAAAGAGCAACCAGACTATTTATGTGGCACCCTCTAGCTAAGTCTAGATGACTCAGCAGGCAGCATCTCTAGTAACCCCACCACCCCCACCCCCCCGCTCTCTGGAACCTTGGAGAAGCTTCCAGAAGTAGAGGGTGGGGTTTAAGAGGAGCTGCCTGGAGTACTGACCAGAACCCCTGCCAATCACCAGCAAATAGGCTGGTAGGGGGTGTGTACCACATAAATACTCATGGGTCAGGCCAAGAAGGGGCAGTCAGGTGGGAGATGAATAGGGAGTGCTGAGGAGGCTGTCGGTGACCCTTGAGGGTGCCCCCTAGTCTGGGGGGGGTGACCTTGGGCCTAGGCTCGAGTGCTGGAGGGACCCTCTACAACACATGGAGGATATTCTTCCTGGAACCGTGGGAGCAGGTGTGAGAACAGCAGGAGCAGGTCAGCACATCCAGGAGTTCTCTAGGAGAGTCATCCGAGTGGGCTTGTGAGTGTGCAGTCTGGGGTGACTGTGGTGTCAGTCTGGGAGGACTATGGAGAAGTAGCCAGGTGGGCTAGCGAAAGGGGTATCTGCAGCCAGGTGGGCTGGCAGTGCCTGAAGAGGTGGTGCTGGGATCAGTAGCCACAGGGATGTAAGGTGGACACTGGACTGCTACACAACTAAAGGGTCCCGGGGTCCCTGCCTGTAAAGGGCTTTTGCTTTGATCTGGCTTTGAAGTGCTTGAGGAAAAAGTGTATATAGACTGTATATAGGAGAGTTGTCCCTGAAGTTTTCTGATGTCAAGTGGGCATCCCCTAATACCCCTACTCCCCACCCAAGTTTTATCCCCTCAATAAAAGTACAAAATTAAAGTTCTGGACTGTCTTCTGACTCTGGGAGCCTGTAGAAATTTAGTGCGCCTGGCTGCGCAGTTTGGGGGATCCATTTTTACTTGCGGCTCCTACGTGGGCTTCACTACATTTAAAAACAATTGACTAAGCCTAGAGGTGTGGCTTGGTGACCAAGGGGGCACATGAAGACATTGCTGTGGGTGTGGCAAATGAAGATGTGGCTTGGTGACTGGGAAGCACATAAAGGTCTTACTATGGATATGGAGCTTAAAGTAGTTGTAAACCCTTACATATACTCAGTGAAGCGGCTGCTCTCAGGTGACACCCAGAGATTTAAAAAAATCCTCCTACATAAGTTGTACCTGTTTATCTGCGATCTTCTTTTCTCTATATTATTATTATTCAGGATTTATATAGTGACAACAGTCACCCATACATTTAAAGTCCAGCATTTATAAAGCTTGTGTCATAAATCTGCAGTAACATTTAATGTCATGTCTGTCTGCTTACCTCTCTGCTTGTGTTTAGCTTAGAGACCGTGCACCTCTCACTTGTGTGCTTAAGTTACCTTCCCTTAGCTGGGCTCTACCCCAGCCCCTGATTAAGTACATTATATAACACCTTGCAGTGCTAGCCAGGGGGTCAAACAAACTGTCAGGTCACCTGATGGCAGGTGGCATGTGCGCACCGCTAGGGTTTGGGGCTCACCCCTAAGGTTGTGAACCCTTAGCTGATTGCTGTGAATGGAGCTCTGGGTGGTGCAGGAAGCAGGACCACTGGAGCATTGACACAGATATGCAGGGAGCTAGAGCATAGGTTTCCCCAGGGCACAGAGTCTACGAGCCAGTAGGTTTTCAACAGAGCCTTTGATGGTGAGGATGGACTTGGCTGCAACTGGCTCCAGGTCACGGCCCCCAGGGTCTCCCAGCTCACGCTCGCGGCTGGCTACTGGTGGATAGAGAGGAAGCAGCAGTACAGGACAACAAGGAATAGTCAGTAGGATAGCCAAGGGTCAGGACAATGAGCAGACAGGGACAGACAGAAAAGTACACCAAGATTGGGGTAACCAGCAGACAGGAATAGTCACGAATAAGCCAAGGTCCGGGAAACAAGCAGACAGGAATAGTAACGAACAAGCCAATTGGTAAAAGTGTAATTAACTGCACTATCAGTAAGGTGTATCTGAGCACCGACCTTACAATGAGATACTCATGGTAACTACATAAGGACACACAAAAAAAGGCCGTGCTAAACGAAAATACTGATGAATGTGATAAAAAGAAAACACTTCCCAAATCGTCCAAACAAAGTGCGTATATTAAGGTAGGTAAACAGTCCCAATATAAGAAAAGAGGAAACTCCACGGTGACTCCTATTCAAGATTGGTAGATAAAATGTATGACAGCAATATTGTTCACCACTGTGAACAAGCCAAGGTCGGTACGCCGAATCAGACGAAGATCACACATCAGGAACTACACACACAGGAAGCCTAACACACAATATTGATCGGCACCCCTGGCTAGCACAGCAAGGAGTTATATAATGTTCCTAATTAGCACCTGGGGTGGGGCCCAGCTAAGGGAAGGTTACTTAAGCACACAGGTGAGAGGTGCAAGGTCTCTAAGCTGAACACAAGCAGAGAGACACGACATGAAATGTTACTGCAGACATGACAGCTTGCCTGAGCTATCAGAAAAAAGGGGGCAGAGAGTTGAAGTTACACTCTGCAGAGCTAATTCGAGGGAAGGGACACACCCCACTTCGCACAGCCCACAGGAACAGAGCTGAGGCTGTCAATCACTGGCTGTGTGCTGGAGCTCCCTCTCCTGTCACCTTTTTCTCTTGGTGTCAGGAAAACCTTTCATAAGTGATTCATGCTGATAGCAGAGGAATGAAGCAGCAGACGGAAATGTACTTCATCCTCTTAAAGTGGTTGTCTACCCAATTTTTTTACTTTTACCTACAGGTAAGTCTATAATAAAGCTTGCCTGTAGGAAAAAAAGAATATGCAGGTTTAGGAGATATTCGCCCTAAATGCAGCCACTGACGTCACGGCGCATGCGCGCTGTGAGGTCCTGGCAAAGGCCCGGCGCCTAGGGAGTGAGGAGTAATGGGAGTGACTCCTCGCGGCTCCAGCCACTCACATCGCCAGAGCTGCGTACCCCGGAAGGATCCCTCGAGGGAACATGTGGGCTCCCTCTGCGGGGACCGAGCGGACACGTCAGAGCTTTGTTCTGAGGTAAGCATTTCATGAGCTAGTATGCATACTAGCTCATTATGCCTTTCTCTTACAGGTTTTTCTTTTATTTTATTTTTTATACAGGTATACAACCGCTTTAATTGAGACATGTAGACACTATAGAGGCATATGCTTTGTTCATATTTAATGTCTGAGGTTTACAACCACCTTAAATATGTGGCCTGGTTGCCAAGGGGCATATAAATTCCTCACTTTGGATGTGAGGCTTGAAGGTGTGGCTTTACCAGATGGCATATACTTATCTTACTGTGGGTATTGAGTATGAAGGCCTTGATCCAACATAACCACTCATGGGAATCTTTCCCACCAAATAGTGCACAGAAACAGCTCTGAAGAAGGGGGAGTCTATTCCCCCAAAACACGTTGGCTTGATGTACATGTTTCTCATTTTCATTAAAGGTCCATCTACCACATTTTAGAAGTCACACTTCTCTGGACACTGGGCACTTCTTTCCTTTTATCTAAGCCTACATGCTGAAATAACCTTAAGGTTGCACAGATGATGTAGCTGCCCAATCCCCGAGAGTGCCCATCGCCACCATCCATCACTGGACACCATCCACCGGAAGACATGATTTATTTCTGCCCACACGAATACCCACTCAGGACCAGTGACCTATCCAGTCAGTCCAGCCAGGGCTGTCTTTAATATTGATTGGACCCTGGGCAAATATTTTCTTGTGCCCCCCATGCAATTTCACTCCCCACCTGCTCTGAGACATACAATAAATAGTAACTAGACTCAAAATCAGTTTACTGAATCAGATCAGCAGCGATTTTGATTGGTTGCCAAAGGTTACAGCATATCATTACCAGTTACTGACTGGTTGCTAGAGGTTACAGCACACATTATGGCTCACTGATTAGTTGCTAGAGGTTACAGCACATGCTTTCTGCTTGTTTGGTTGCTAGAGATTACTGCACATCAATAGTGCACACTGATTGGTTGCTAGAGGTTACTGCACATCATTGCTGCCTACAGATTGGTTGCTAGAGGTTACAGCACATAATCTCCTCACTGCCTGAACACCATGGACTGGGGAGTGCAAAGTTGCTTTCCTGACACCACAGAAATGTGCTGCCCTTTAGCAGATACACAGCAGTGGCATCAATTATTAATGACACCCTCACGCATCTGCTGACATGTGCTGTGGACTTTCAAGCATGCCTTTTTCTCTCCAGTGGGCAGCATCCAGTATAGGTGATGGTGAATATGACCTCAGGGGAGGGGGTGTGATATACATATGAATGCCACCTTTGTTTGCATATCAGTGCAGCTGGCCGCCACTATTCACATATGAATGCTGCCACATATTAATGCCGGTTATTTACATGTAAACATAGGGTCTCTAGGTGAGTCATCTGTACACAACAATAGGGCAGAGTTGGGCAGCTTTAGTAGCAGCACTTAGATGTTGGGACACAGCACAGGTCTAAAACTTCAAGGGACAAGGGAAATTAAACCAGGATAGTTGGCAAGTATGAGGCAGCTGCTTTGGGCCCCACAACAATGACAGGGCCCAGGGCAGCTGCCCCTTTTGCCCTGCCCTAAAGACGGCCCTGAGCCCAGCGGAGTCTCCAACACAAGCAAGTATGAAGGCAGGGCTTTGTGGCCAAGGAGAATGTATAGACTTCATTGTGGGTGCAGTTGGGTTCACAAAGATTTATCTTTATGGAAGAGAACTAAGAAAACAAAAAATCTTCATAAACAATATGGAGGAATAAAATGAAATTAAATCCATCAGCGCCTTTACAACTACAATTTAGCACAGAAAAAAAAAGGAAATTAGTAATAAAAATAAAAAAAGGGGAAAATGCGCAACATTTCGGGGATGAGTGTCCCTTTAAATTAGAACGAAGCAAGATTCCAGGGATACAAAAATAAAAATCAATGAAACCCCTTCAAGAATAACAGCCATCATATGTTGTTTGACATTTAACAATTTAACTGAGAAAGAAATATTGCAAGCTTATTAGAAGCCCTCAGAAATATTGACCTTTTGGTGAGACGGCCATATTGATGAGAATCAAATGTTTGCATGATAAATATTATCCGTTAGTGAGATCCGGTGGGCGGTGTGACAGTCCTGCCCTCTAAAGATCTGCTAATTATTATGTGATCATCTCATGGCAAAATAAATATTTATGATTGATTGGTCTCCTCTACGCTCATGGCATGAAGTCCTTCTGATCTATAGCTCTGGAATCTTGAAAATGTCTAATAAAAATTGAGATGATTGCATTGATTGATGATTACATGCACTCACTCCGGCATTGGCAGAACATCATTGCTCTGGACCTTCTTCTTGATAGTGACAACGGTGGACCATGGCTGAACAATGTTTGCCAAAATATCTGCTTGTAGTCTCCACCAGGGTTGCATGAGTGTAATGTTTGGTGCTTTGCACTCTGTATGTAATACACTCCTGAACCCTGCACTCTGTACGTAGCATAGTCCTGAGCTCTGCGCTCTGTATGTTATGCATTCCTGAACCCTGCACTCTGTACGTAGCATAATCCTGAGCTCTGCACCCTATATGCAACGCACTCCTAAACCCTGAACTCTGTATGTAGTATAATCCTGGGCTCTGCACTCTGTATGTGATGCACTCCTGAACCCTGCACTTTGTATGCAGCATAATGCTGGGCTCTGCGCTCTGTAGGTAAAGAACTCCTGAAACCTGCACTCTGTACGTGGCATAATCTTGAGTTCTGCGATCTGTATGTTACACACTCCTGAACTCTGCACTCTGAACATAGCATAATCCTGGGTTCTGCGCTCTGTATGTTATGCATTCCTGAACCCTGCACTCTGTATGTAGCATAATCCTGAGCTCTGCACCCTGTATGCAACGCACTCCTGAACCCTGCACTACGTATGTCATATAATCCTGAGTTCTGCGCTCTGTATGTTACGCACTCCTGAACTCTGCACGTAGCATAATCCTGGGTTCTGCGATCTGTATGTTACGCATTCCTGAACCCTGCACTCTGTATGTAGCATAATCCCGAGCTCTGCACCCTATATGCAACGCACTCCTGAACCCTGCACTATGTATGCCGTATAATCCTGGGCTCTGCACTCTGTATGTGATGCACTCCTGAACCCTGCACTTTGTATGTAGCATAATCCTGGGCTCTGTATGACATTCACTCTTGAACCCTGCACACTGTACGTAGCATAATCTTGAGTTCTGCGCTCTACATGTAACAAACTCCTGAAACCTGCACTCTGTACGTGGCATACTCTTGAGTTCTGCGCTCTATATGTAACAAACTCCTGAAACCTGCGCTCCGTATGTTACGCACTCCTGAACTCTGCACTCTGTATGTAGCATATTCCTGGGTTCTGTGCTCTGTATGTTATGCACTCCTGAACCCTGCACTCTGTACGTAGCATAATCCTGGGCTCTGCACTCTATATGTTATTCACTCCTGAACCATACACTCTATGTAGCTATGTAGCATAATCCTAAGCTCTGCACTCTGTACGTAACGCACTCCTGAACCCTCATGACCTGAAATAAATACGCTTATCACTGCCACCAATGTAGTGCATGCAGCCTAGAACAGGGGACTCCAAACTTTCTAAACCACATATGTCAAACACAAGGCCCACGGGCTGAATCCGGCCCTCCAGGCCCTGTCATGTGGCCCTTGCACCTAGTTTTACAGTCTGAATGCCATGGAACTCCATTCCGCCACCTCCAGCTCTTACCCTCCGCTCTCTGCAAAGTGAGGCAAAGCTGTCTACACAGGGAGGTACTAGGGCAAGGCAAGGTAGGAGAGAGAGATGTGAGAAAGCTTCAGGGTGAGGGGTTGGGTTGCCCACTGTGCAGAGCACACCCCTGAACCCTGCACTCTCTATGTAGCATAATCCTGGGTTCTGTATGTAATTCACTTTTGTACACAGCACACCCCTGAACTCTGTACATAATGCACTTCTGAACCCTGCACTCTGTACACAGCGCACTACTGAACTCTTTTTGTCTGTATGTAGCATAATCCTGAGCACTGCACTCTGTATGCAACGCACTCCTGAACCCTGCGCTGTGTAGGTAGCGCACCCCAGATACAACTGGCCTTTTGAGGGCAACCATATTGCTGATGCTAGTGATGAAATTGAGTTTGACACCCCTGTTCTATACAAAGGATCAGTTTACTGTCCCTCAGACTTTAGGAGGGCTGGACTGTGACCAGTAAAAAATAACTTAGCATCACTGGGATGATAAACAATGCCTCAGACTTGGTGATCAGTGAAAGTAAAAAATTACATAGCACCTGTGGCCAGTAGGAGTAGTCCCCCATCATTGGTATAAGTGGGAGGAATAGTTGCTCATCATTGGTGTCAGTGGGAGGAATAGTTCCTCATCATTGGTGTCAGTGGGAAGAATAGCTCCTCATCATTGGGGTCAGTGGGAGGAATAGTGCCCCATCATTGGTATCAGTGGGAGGAATAGTGCCCCGTCATTGGTATCAGTGGGAGGAATAGTGCCCCGTCATTGGTATCAGTGGGAGGAATAGTGCTCCATCATTGTATCAGTGGGAGGAATGGTGCCCCATCATTTTATCAGTGGGAGGAATAGTGCCCCATCATTGGCATCAGTGGGAGGAATAGTGCCCCATCATTGGTATTAGTGGGAGGAATAGTGTCCCATCATTGGTATCAGTGGGAGGAATAGTGCCCCATCATTGGTATCAGTGGGAGGAATAGTGGCCCATCATTGGTATCAATGGAAGGAATAGTGCTCCATCATTGGTGTCAGTGGTAGGAATAGTCCCCCATCATTGGTGTCAGTGGGAGGAATAGTGCCCCATCATTGGTGTCAGTGGGAGGAATAGTCCCCCATCATTGGTGTCAGTGGGAGGAATAGTGTCCCATCATTGTTGTCAGTGAGAGGAATAGTGTCCCATCATTGGTGTCAGTGAGAGGAATAGTGTCCCATCATTGTTGTCAGTGAGAGGAATAGTCCCCCATCATTGGTGTCAGTGGGAGGAATAGTCCACCATCATTGGTGTCAGTGGGAGGAATAGTCCCCCATCATTTGTGTCAGTGGGAGGAATAGTCCCCCATCATTGGTATCAGTGGGAGGAATAGTCCCCCATCATTGGTGTCAGTGGGAGGAATAGTCCCCCATCATTGGTGTCAGTGGGAGGAATAGTCCCCCATCATTGGTGTCAGTAGTAGGAATAGCCCCCCATCATTGGTGTCAGTGGGAGGAATAGTGCCCCATCATTGGTATCAGTGGGAGGAATAGTCCCCCGTCATTGTTGTGAGTGGGAGGAATAGTGTCCCATCATTGTTGTCAGTGGGAGGAATAGTGCCCCATCATTTGATTGGAAATACCTCTGTGCTACCCAAATATAGAAATATAGTGCAAAGCAAACATAAATGATGAAAATATAATAATACAAGTTGGTTGCTGGCTGCAACACCTAATGCAGGGGTAGGCAACCTCGGTCCTCCAGCTGTTGTGAAACTACAAGTCCCATGAGACCTTGCAAGACCCTGACAATCACAGGCATGACTCCCAGAGGCAGAGGCATGATGGGATTTGTAGTTTCACTACAGCTGGAGTGCCAAGGTTGCCTACCCCCGACCTAATGTATTCCCACCGTGAAGATGTCAAGTAATGTAAAATGGAGTGGCACAGCCTATAAAAATTGTGGTTAAAAGATAATAGTAATAATAATAGAAATGGTGGATATATCCAAATCATCATTCAAAATTCACGAAGTCATAAAATCCACAATCTTTTAAACAAAAAATAAGGGACAAATCTATAATGTCCAATCCTGATATTACCCAAAAAGTGCACTTCCATGGGCGTCCGCAGAAGTTTTTTCAGGGGGGGGCATCATTTTAAGGTCACCCATGCTCTGCCCCTTTTTGACAATGTCATTATCACATTATCGCGGTCAGAGACCGCAGTCATTGTACAGGAAACGGTCAGAGACTGCAGACATGGTACAGGAGACGGTCAGAGACTGCAGACATTGTACAGAAGACGGTCAGAGACTGCAGACATAGTACAGGACATGGTCAGAGACTACAGACATGATACAAGAGACGGTCAGAGACTGCAGACATGGTACAAGAGATGGTCAGACACTGCAGACATGATACAAGAGATGGTCAGAGACTGCAGACATAGTACAGGAGACATCAGAGACTGCAGACATGATACAGGAGATGGTCAGAGACTGCAGACATTGTACAGGAGACATCAGAGACTGCAGACATGATACAGGAGATGGTCAAAGCCTGCGGACATGGTACAAGAGATGGTCAGACACTGCAGACATGATACAAGAGATGGTCAGAGACTGCAGACACAGTACAGGAGACATCAGAGACTGCAGACATGATACAGGAGATGGTCAAAGACTGCGGACATGGTACAGGAGATGGTCAGAGACTGCAGACATGATACAGGAGATGGTCAGAGGCTGCGGACATGGTACAGGAGATGGTCAGAGACTGCAGACATGATACAGGAGATGGTCAGAGACTGCGGACATGGTACAGGAGATGGTCAGAGACTGCGAACATAGTACAAGAGATAATCAGGAACTGCATACATAGCCCAAGAGACTGTCAGAAACTGCATACATGGCTTAAGAGGATAAGGACCTAGTGGGAAACCCCAGATTCCAGGGGGGGCAACCGCCCCCCCCTTGCCCCTACCTGCGGACGCCCATGTGCACTTCCTTATTACAAGTGACTCCACACGTGATAGCATTTATGGTGTGCTTCCACCTCCGTTAAACTCTTCCATGTTCACAAAACTCTCACTGTAATAATTATTCAAACGTGCCTCATAATTAAATCTCATAGATGGCAGAGTGATTCTCAACTCCAGACTTCCTCCTAGTCCCCCCACATGACCTTGTTCAAAATTGGGGTGCTGGTCCCTTTAAGGCGTCAATGTATGCGCCAATCATCAGCACATGTTGGGACAAAGCATAATGCCTCCCATAGTGTAGTGTAAAATAATGTAAAATTTACCAGTTTATTGTATTAAAATAACCCCTTACATTAAGTTCAGTGAAAAAAACGCATTGAAATATTCAAATACTCAGCGTCTGCCAGTCTATTACATCACTTTCCGTTCAGGATGCCCTACGCGTTACGTCCCGTGACTTCATCAGGGTTCTCCCTGCATGGTTTTCTCTTCAACACTGATTTTCTCTTCTCTAACTACTTCATTACCAAACGCTTTCAACCAGGGCTGAGCCAAGGGTGGGCAGAATGGGTGACTGCTCTGGGTGCAGCATGTATTGTAGGAATGGGGGACACCACAAGTTCCTTCTACTATAAGGTTGTCAGGAGTAACGACTTCTGTCAGCCCAGCACTGGAAACGGCAAGGAGGAGGAGTGGGCTGTGCTCTCTTTCCCCTCCACCGCTTCATTAGCTCGCACATAATAAGGGGGGGGGGGGTACAATTCGACATCCTTGCCCTGGGTACTGGATGATCTTGTTCCGGCACTGCTTTTACCCCTTCTTGCCCAGGCCAATTTTCATCTTTTAGCGCTCGCTGTCAATTACTCAGTCATGCAACACTGAACCAAATTAAATTGTTATTATTTTTGAGACAGATAGAGCTTTGTTTTGTTGGTATTTAATCACCACTGGATTTTTAATTTGTTACTGCAGCAGAGTGGCAACGTCCCACTGGGGCGCACTCTTATGCCCGATGCACTCTGCAGGAGTGTGCCCGTGGCTCAGGCGAACCCGATGTCCGCCGGCGAACTGCGATTGCTTACTACCAAAGAAAAACAGGGAACCGCCGATTTAAACACGGCGGTTCCCCACTCTGTCAGGCGGCATCTAAGAGATCTACCGATCCCCGTCACTGGGATCAGTTAGATCTCTTATGCCCATAGGTGTCCGCAGGGGGTGGGTCAGGTGTGCCTCGGCACACCCTAATCACCCTGTGCGGCACAGGTTTTCCTGCTGATATTTCACCAAAGCCCCCCCAATGGGGCTCCTAAACATTTTTAAAAAAACAATAAATAAGTAAAATAATAAAAATAAAAAACTACTGACACCATCCATTGCCCTACTGACACCATCCATTGCCCTACTGATACCAATCTCTGCCCTGCTGACAAGTCCACTGCTCTACTGACACCATCTATGTTTTTATACATTTGGGGTGCACACCCTAATGCAATAGGCTGCGCACACCTACGCTTATGCCCCTGGCAGCCCAGCCCCCTCACAGTTAGAACACGCCTAGGGAACACAGTTAACCCCTAGATCGCCCCCCCCCCCAGGTTAACCCCTTCACTGCCAATGACATTTACACAGTAATCAATGGATATTTAAATTTCCGATCGCTGTATAAATGTCATTGGTCCCAAAAAAGTGTCAAAAATGTCCGACATGTCCGCCACAATATTGCAGTCCCGATAAAAACCGCAGATCACCGCCATTACTAGTGAAAAAAAAAAACTGTAAAAAAACACCAGAAATTAATTCTCATGGTTTGTAAACTCGGAAATTTTTGCGCAAACCAAAATCAATAAAATGCTGATTGTGATTTTTTTTACCAAAAAATTTGAGGAAGAATATAAAATCGGACAAAACCAATGAATAAATAGTTTTTTAAAAAAATTTTTTTGATTTGTTTTTTTAACAAAATTGTCGCTATTTTTTGGTTTATAGCGGCGATCAGAAATGACGCAGAGGGGATCAAATACCACCAAAAGAAAGCTCTATTTGTGGGGAAAAAAGGACGCAAAATTAGTTTGGGTACAACGTCGCACGACTGCGCAATTGTCAGTTGAAGCGACGCAGTGCCAAATCGCAAAAAGTGCTCTGGTCCTAAAGGGGAGAATCCTTTCGGGGCTGAAGTAGATAACAAATAAAAAAAAAAAATACTGAAAATGTAAATTTCTGTTATACAATTTTGCAGATAAATAACTCTATGTGCAGTGGTCCAAATCATTTGGTGGAGGGGGGATTATGGTGTGGGGTTGTTTTTCAGGGGTTGGGATTGGCCCCTTAGTTCCAGTGGGAAGGGAACTCTTAAAGCGTCAGCATACCAAGACATTTTGGACAATTTCATGCTTCCAACTTTGTGACAAGAAGGCCTGGCTCGCAGATGTTCCATCGGGTTGAGGTCAGGACTCTGTGCAGGACAGTCAAGCTCCTCCACCCCAAACTCTCTCATCCATGTCTTTATGGACCTTGCTTTGTGCACTGGTGTGCAGTCATGTTGGAACTGGAAGGGGCCATCCCCAAACTCTTCCCACAAAGTTGGGAGCATGAAATTCTCCAAAATGTCTTGGTATGCTGACGCCTTAAGAGTTCCCTTCACTGAAACTAAGGGGCCAAGCCCAACCCCTGAAAAACAACCCCACACCATAATCCCCCCTCCACCAAATGATTTGGACCACTGCACAAAGCAAGGTCTATAAAGACATGGATGAGCGAGTTTGGGGTGGAGGAACTTGACTGTCCTGCACACAGAAGGCTTTTTATCTTAATGCATAGATTGCACCTTCTTCCTTTACAACCCTTTTAAGGCGCCAGCATTAAGGATGGGCGTGTTCCCAAGTGCACGTGCCCGAGCCCGCAGGGAAGTGAACCCTGCACTGTGCCAATCACAGGCAGTGAGACATTTCCCCTAAGCGCGGCTGCAGCGATCTGGAAATTTCTCACTGCCTCTTATTAGTGCACTGCAGGGTTCACTTCCTGGTGGGCTCGGGCACGTGCACTTGGGAACGCGCCCATCCTTAGTCAGCATACCAAGACGTTTTGGACAATTTCACTCTCGCAACTTTGTGGGAAGAGTTTGGGGAAGGCCCCTTCCTGTTCCAACATGACTGCGCACCGTGCACAAAGCAAGGTCCATAAAGACATGGATGAGCGAGCTTGGGGACTGACCTGCACAGAGTCCTGACCTCAACCCCATAGAACACCTTTGGGATGAATTAGAGTGGAGACTATGAGCCAGGCCTTCTCATCCAACATCAGTGCCTGACCTCACAAATGCGCTTCTGGAAGAATGGTGAAACATTCCCATAGACACTCCTAAACCTTGTGGACGGCCTTCCCAGAAGAGCTGAAGCTGTTATAGCTGCAAAGGGTGGGGCCAACTTAATTCAATCCAACCTGTGAAATTTACAAGTCAATAAAAAAATAAAATAAAGTTATGCCCGCGTCTACATTGCTTTCAGTACAGCCTTTGTATATTATATAGCTCTACTTTAACTAGTTGTTCTTAGTGGCTATAACAGCTCCTTATGCACTACAACTTTTTGGGATGAGCTCTCCCTCCTCTTGCCAACCATGCACTATATTTTTACTGCTATAGAGCGGGCCGGCTGCACAGAATCGTATATATATATATATATATGTACACACGTGATTCTGCATTTCTGGTTAGGGGGGCGTGCTCTTCACTGGCTCCAGCACATGCGATCAGCGGTTCTCAGTCAATGATGATCGGAGCGAGTGACAGGAGAGAGCTTTGTGTTGGTAAACAACACAAAGCTCTCTTCTGTCAGCGGCGACGTGCAAGTTTTTGTTTCCCTGCAAAGCCAGGAATAAAAAAAAATGGCACATCCGTTAGTAAAGGCACCACACAGTAAACATAGTTAGGCACACATTTAACCCTGTGATTGCCCCTGATGTTACCCCTTCCCAGACAGTGTCATTAGTACAGTGACAGTGCATATTATTATCACTGATCACTGTATCAGTGTCACTGGAGATGTCAGTGGCAGTTAGTTCCCACAAAGTGTCAGTTAGTATCAGATTGCCTGCCGTCCCAATATAAGTCGCTGATCACTGCCATTACCAGTATAAAATAAATAAATAAAAATTCCAGTATATATCCCATAGTTTGTAGACGCTATAACTTTCACGCAACCAATCAATATACACTTATTGGGATTTGTTTTTACCAAAAACATATAGCAGTATACATATTTATCCAATATTTTTTTTCTGCATGGCTAAAAGTGAGTCGCGCTATCAAACAAACCAGAAAATAATTCTGTGCAGATAATTAAATGCAAATTGATCAATGTAAAATGAGTCCACAAGTGTCCATGTGTGAAATTGCTTAAATTGCAGCATCCACCACCACCACCCGAGGAATCCTTCAGTGATACTCCCACCACCAGGAATAGGAATGCCTGCTTACTAACTGTTGTTGACCCCCTATTACAGCTTTGGCTTTATACCCAAGCCTGGGCCTTTTTCATGGTCAGATCCTCATGTGCGTCAGCAACGATCCTCGAAGCGATGGTGTTGAACGCATATACAAAAAATATAAACGCTCCACATAGCTTCCTCATCTTGTGACGAAACGCGCAGGGTGGACGACGTGCTGACGTTATTGAGTTTCGTGATTCCCGGAAGGATGGGGGTAGTGTGAATGCTGGCCGGCACATGTTTACACAAGGCACTATATGATCGTATTTGGTGTAAGGGCTCTTTCACATGAGCGAGTTTTGACGGGCTTCGCTGCTCAGCAGGGATCCATCCGTTGGTCTCTGCTGAGCCGGCGGATGACAGGACAGTCTCTGCACTGTCACAGCTCCATTCTCCTCTATGGAGAATCGGATGAACACGGACCGTCTGTCCGTGTTCATCCGATCCGCCAGACGGATGGAAAATAGGGTCTGTTTTTGGCGGATCGGAGTGGATTGGATGTCAGTGGACATTTCACCGCTGACCTCCGTCGCTCCATAGAGAGCAATGTAGCGTCCGTTTGGGTCCGCCTGAAAAACTGACAGGCGGACCCGAACAATCCGCCCATGTGAAAGGGGCCTAAGTGTGATTTTAATAGCCTGAATAAAAATCAGTCTGGTTTTATGCTATGTGGAGCTTTTATATTTTTTCTGTGTGTTCAACACCATCACCTCGAGGATCGTTGCTGACGCATGTGGAGGATCTGACAATGATAAAGGCCCGGGCTTGGGTATAAAGCCAAAAGGGAATTTGACATCCTGTAATAGGGGGTCAACAACAGCTGGTAATCAGGCATTCCTGTTCCTGGTGGTGGGAGTATCACTGAAGGATTCCTCAGATGGTGGTGGTGGTGGATGCCGCGATTTAAGCAATTTTGCATATGGACACTTGTGGACTCATTTTACATTAATCAATTTCTTATTTGATTATCTGCACAGAAATATTTTCTGGTTTGAGTTGTTTGATAGTGCAACTCACTTTTAGACAATTTATTGGGACTGTGTACATCTCACAGAAGAGTTACAGCTGGATGGCATCATGACTAGCCTCTGGGCCGCCCCTTTACAAAGAGCTGCTATTAGGAGAATACCTGTAATGAGTGGAGACCAATGGCCGACAATGCCAGACAAGCTCAGTCCTCTGGTCTGCTAGAGATAGGAAAGTCTGAATAGCTAGACCAATAATCAGGTGTTGGGGTCACAAGCCAAGGTCGAAGCAGGAGGAGAGTTACGTAGTCGGGGTCACAAGCCAAGGTTGATGCGGGAGGAGAGTTTTGTAGTTCGGGTCACAAGCCAAGGTTGATGCAGGAGGAGAGTTTAGTAGTTGGGGTCACAAGCCAAGGTTGATGGAGGAGCAAAGTTTTGAAGTTGGGGTTACAAGCCAAGGTTGATGCAGGAGGAGAGTTTTGTAGTTCGGGTCACAAGCCAAGGTTGATGCAGGAGGAGAGTTTAGTAGTTGGGGTCACAAGCCGAGGTTGATGGAGGAGCAAAGTTTTGAAGTTGGGGTCACAAGCCAAGGTTGATGCAGGAGGAGAGTTTCACAGTCGGGGTCACAAGCCAAGGTCAAAGCAGGAGGAGAGTTACGTAGTCGGGGTCACAAGCCAAGGTTGATGCAGGAGGAGAGTAACGTAGTTGAGGTCACATGCCAAGGTTGAAGCAGGGAGAGTTACATAGTCAGGTTCACAAGCCAAGGTTGATGCAGGAGGAGAGTTACTTAGTCGGGTCACAGGCCAAGGTTGAAGCAGGAGGAAAGTTACGTAGTCGGGGTCACAAGCCAAGGTTGATGCAGGAGGAAAGTTACGTAGTCAGGGGTCACTAGCCAAGGTTGATGCAGGAGGAGAGTTTCGTAGTCAGGGGTCACAAGCCAAGGTTGATGCAGGAGGAGAGTTTTGTAGTCTGGGTCACAACCAAAGTTTCCAAGCAGCAATAGAAGTAGCACAGGTAGTGAGCAGGAAACGACCAAAATAATCTGGCAACAGGAAGTACAGAGACAAGGTTTATATAGGAAGTTCATGGGATGAGCAAGGAGTTCAAGGTTCAACAGCAATCAAGACACAAGGCAGGGTTTCCCAATGGCTCAGGCAGGGCGCTGTCCAGCATCCCAGATAACTGCAAGAAGAATCAATCCCAGACACAGAAGAGGTCCCAGGTTCTGACAGCTGCTTCCATTATGACCCAGCTATGCTACGAATGACTCAAATTCTCACCAATAGCAGCAAAGGAGTTAAGACCTCCAACTGAGCAGAGTTAATATTTAAAGTTCTGTTAGGTAACATTCACGAGTTCCGCATTTCATAATTATGAACATTACGCCGATGTAGCACTCAAATCTGCATTGATCCAATTTAATTTATGAAAATTTCAAATCTTTACCCCGTTCCAGCTGTGATGAAAAAGCCACCGTTCTCCCTAAATCGCCAATTAGTTGATGAACGCTCTACCTCGGAAAAAAACCACTACAAGCCGTACTCCTCCTAATTAGACACGGTGTGCCGGCTCGTGTTTGTAGGAGAGCGAGGTGGTAATTCAGGGCTGGAGATTGGGAGGAATCCGTCAGACACACACACCGACAACCAACGTTGGTTTTATAAGAGCCGAGAGTCCCGGCGTGTCTACATTCCATGCAAATAAGATCATCTTTCTGCTGAATATGCAAATTGACTTCTGCTTGGTCTACTGAGGTGCGTTACTTCTCCCTGACTTTATAAAAGTGAAACTATAATGGCAAGGAGAAACTTTCTCTTCTCGAAGTTCATACCTGGCATCGCCCCTTTAGAGGGCAGGGACCCAAGGAAAATTGGGGGCCATATAAGTCATTTGTATGGAATTTGTTAACCGCTTGCCAACCGTATATACAGCAGCGGCGGCCCGTCCATTAGGAGTGCCCAAGCGCGGCTCCCCCTCTATCCATGGCCGCCACCCCCATGCTGTATTATCCACGGTCGGAAATTTTAGACCACCGCCACCCCCTAGTCATGCATCCGGCTCCTTTCGGAAATTACATTGGTGGAAGTGTTTTTTTTAAGCCGATTAGAGCCAATAGGCTTCATAATAGGGTGGGCTCGTGGTGCAGAGCATTGCGTGCGGAGCCCACCCAGGTGTTACAACAGCAAATGAATACTCGCTATTGAAACCCTGATCCGGCCAATCAGAATGGGGTCTGAGGCCCGTTTTCCGATTGGCCGTAAAGAGAAGAGTCCCGATTGGCCGGGAGGAGGGAGGAAATGGAAGCCACTGATGCCCGTGGAGAGCAGGGGAAGGGGAAGACCTGGAGAAGCACTGCCCGCCATAGATGGGGGTAAGTGCTCCAGACCCGACTGACCTGTGGGGGGGGTGGTATAGACATGTGCAGAGCGAAAAAACATAAATGACCTGTGGGGGGGGGGGGGGATAGACATGTGCAGAGCGAAAAAACATAAATGACCTGTGGGGGGGGGGGGGGTGGTATAGACATGTGCAGAGCGAGAAACATAAATTCTTTCGTTTTCAGAATTTGTTTAGTTCATTCGTTTTCGAATCGATTAGAAAAGTTTTCAAATCAATTTCGAATCGTTTTCCAATTCGTAAAGTTTTCAAATTCAAATCACTTTCGAATTCAAACCAGTTTCAAATCGTTTTCCAATTTCCAAGGAGAATGGGGGTGGAGTGGAAAGTGGAGGAATAGAATGGAAAAAGAATACAATAGAGGGGAACATAACAGAACATGAAAGAATAGAATCTGGTGGAGAGGAACAGAGTTGTATTCTATTCTTTTGTTTTCTGTTATATTCTTTTCTAGTCTATTGTTTTTTTTCTGTTCTATTCCTTTGTTTTCTATTCTATTTTGTTCTCTTTGAAAATTGGAAAACTATTCAAATTCGAGGGCTTTTCGAATTCTAATTTGAAAACTATTCGAATTAGAAAAGTATTCTAAAATGATCCGAATTTGAATTTCGTCCCTTTTTTTCTTATTACAGATTTGTTTAAATTTAGTACTATTGTAATTTTCATTCGGAACGAAACGAACCGTACATTTCCTGACACAAGCACGACAGCATATACGTATGGGCTGGCTCCGCCCCCACGCCCAGTTCCAGGATCCGGTTACACTATAAAGTCAAACACCTCCCACCAGGCCTCATTCTCCTTTTTTTCCTCACTGCTCAGCTGGTTACACTGATGCTGAAAGGCAGAAATTTTTCTTTTTCCCTCACCTTGCCGGATTCATCTGGCCAACCGCGCAGGTTAAGCCTCTCCTGTTAGCGACGCTCCCCACTGTACAGGGAGTAAATCTTCCTATATGGGGGAGGCCTCCCCTCCCCAAGTTCCAGGGATTGGGGGGGTGGAAGGCGGCTGGTCTCTAAGGATTGCTTCCTCATCATGTCTCCATGGATGGACTTTCAGTGGACTTCCTGTCGGCCATAGGGCATGGAGTTGGTAAGGCACCACATGGTGCACAAATCGATAGTATGCAGCTATAGTTATGTGATTAGAAGTCTGCAGGTATATGCGATTAACCTGCACCTCTAAGCAGAGATCACAAGGTGAAGACTGCTGTTTGGCCATGGTGTCAGTTCAGGCTGTGGTTGAGCCTGCAGGACTGCTAATGATTAGGCTGATAACAGGTGTTGCTGTGCTGTGCTGAATCTTTTGCATGAACTGAGCAAGGCTTGTCTCTGTAGGCTTCATGCAATGTGTTTGTGATTTAGTGCTTGGTTGCGATAATATCCACTGCAGTGCACTGTCTAAGGTAGGTAAGCTACTAGTGCCAATTATATGGGGTCTGTTAACCCTAATGCTTCCATGTGATTTATAAATGATGCAGCAGAACCAGTAACTGACATATGTACTTACAGCTATTGGTTACATATTAGTTTTATGCACAGATCCTGTGATTGTTAGCATCAACTCATGTCACTTTGGCTTGAAATGCCTTTACACCTCACCTACGTTTTCAAGGGGGTCTATTTGCTGCTGGTAGTCGGGGACTCCTGGGGTGCTGCGACTGGCTGCGACTAGCTGGCTGCGGGCTCTGGGACCTCGGTGCTGGGGGCAGATGGTGTCCTCCATAAGGGTGTATGGTGTTCTGACTCTGCAAAGGGCTGCAGGGGAGTATGTGGTCTGGGGCTACTTAGGGGCCTACAGTGGCATCACCCTGAGCGCACCAGATCGCATTTGATCTGGGAGACTAAGCAGGGTCGGACCTGGTTAATGACTGGATGTGAGGCTGCCTGGAGATGCCAGGAGTTGTAGGATACACCGCAGGTGGATATGCGATTAAGTTACTTGTAGTAGTTTACTGCTGGAATTAACAGTACTTCCAGAGATTATACCACTAGTATTTTAGCTCAGGGGTGAACCAGAGACGATCAGCTTACATAGAGACCAGCCATGTCCACTAAGGTGAGGGCAGGTAAGTACATCTGTAAAAAAAAAAAGAGTGCACAATATGGGCATATGGGTTGCAAAGCTCCCCAGCCCTCAACACCAGCACCGCT
>BLSH010077626.1:208933-222053 GCA_018402905.1 Glandirana rugosa | reverse complement strand
TCTGTCTTCGTGCTGTCGTGTTATGCGTACCCTGAATCGTTAGTGGTTTTTCTGTTCCCACCCTTTACGACTTCACAAATTTAACTCCTAATAGAAGTAGGGTGACTTACGGACTACACTGAACATCTATTTCGACAACCCTGTTGGAATTTTACCAGGATGTACACAATCTGCGTCCGATACAGCGCCAATAAGAAATTAAGACCTCCAAGAGGGAACTGAAGACAGGTACCTACTTGGTAGACGGATCATTCGTCAAAGACATGAGTTTAACTACCTAAACAGGATCGGTAGATCGTGAGAACTTGTTGAACTAGGTAGGTCCTGTTTACAAAATGACCTGTCGATGACAGGGGGACAGTAGCTGTCCAGTAAAACATTTGTCCTGGATGGATCAAGTTGTTCAAGAGTGCTAGATGGCTAGGACAAATCCATCAATTTGAGTACAGAAACTGCTTACTAGGCAGATGGTTCATCCATGGACAGAAGTCAAGGGAGAACCTCCAGAATTAAAGAATAACCGCGACATAGCCTGCGTCTAACACATGTAGGACCATTTTAAGGTTGTCCCAACAGCTTTATCTACAAGTCACATCAGGCATTCAGTGGGATGAAGATAATCCTCAATTTAAACACTTCAGCATTTCCCACCCTTGTCTTTTTGGTGATTGCTAAGTCCCATGCGTATTGTGCTGTCGTGCTTGTGTCAGGAAAACGGAAAATTGTATACCTACCTGACGGTAATTTTCCTTTCCTGATGCAAAGCACGACAGCATATAGGTCCCTCCCTAAAGGCTTCGCAGTGATAATAAGTAACGAGAATGAGGCCTGGTGGGAGGTGTTTGACTTTATAGTGTAACTGGATCCTGGAACTGGGTGTGGGGGCGGAGCCAGCCCATACGTATATGCTGTCGTGCTTTGCATCAGGAAAGGAAAATTACCGTCAGGTAGGTATACAATTTTCCGTTGTCTAGTGATAACACATATGTGTATGTTAGTTGTTGTTTGTACCCACAGTACAGCCCAGAAATAAGACCCCTTTCACACTGGGGCGATGGGTCATTTAGTGGTAAAGCGCTGCTAGTTTCAGCGGCACTTTACCGCTGTTTAAGCTGTGCTTTTTGGCTGCTAGTGGGACTCTTTTAACCCCCAAGAAGGGGTTAAAAGTGCCCGTGTTGTGGCGCTTCTGAAGCGCTTTTCAGATCAAAATTAACTATGGCGGCAAGGCAGCTCTCCTGTGCAAAATCACGTAACTGTACGTGATCCTGCACTTCCAGGTCTGGGGCGTGCATGCGAGCTGCTCCGGCCAATGCGATGTCTGCCAGGACCCACCAATCCTTCGGGACACAAGCAGAACAGTGATCTGCCTATGTAAACAAGGCAGATTGCCATTCTGTGGGAAGGGAAGGTTGTGTTTCTACAAAGCAGGAACACGGATCTCTGCCTTCCCCTCGTCCAAGCACCCCCTTCACAGTTAGCAAGCAGTCCCTAGGGACACATTTAACCCTTTGATTCCCCTTGATGTTAACCCCTTCCCAGCCAGTGTCATTAGTACAGTGACAGTGCATATTTTTAACACTGATCACTGGTTCCCACAAAGTCTCACTTAGGGGTTTATTTACTTAAGCTAGAGAGGGCAAAATTTGTCACAATTCTTCAGAGAAACCAATCAGCTTCCAGGTTTTATTGCTCAAGCTTAATTAACTGCTTGCCGACCAGCCGCCACAATTGGGTGTGTTCTGTGGGTATGCACGCACGCCCATCCGCTAGCGGGGGAGCCAATCAGCGGGTCCAGCAGACTCGATCGCTCCAAAGAGGCAGAACGGGGATCTGCCAGTGTAAACAAAGCAGACCCCCATTCTGTTAGGGGAGTAGGGAGAGACTGTCTGTTCCTAGTGATCGGGAACAGCAATCTCTCTCTACTCCCTGCCAGTCCATCCCCCATACTAGGGAACATTTAACCCTTTGATAGCCCCTGGTGTTAACCCTTTCCCTGCCAGTGTCATTTATGCAGTAATCAGTGCATTTTTATAGAACTGATCGCTGTATAAATGTCGTTGGTCCCAAAAAAGTGTAAAAAAATTGTATGGTTTGTCCGCCACAATATCGCAGTCCCGCTAATAATTGCAGATCGCCGCCATTGCTAGTAAAAAAAAAAATAATAATAATAAAAATGCCATAAATCTATCCCCTATTTTGTAGACGTGATACCTTTTGCGCCAACCAATCAATATACGCTAATTGGGATTTTTTTTTACCAAAAATATGTAGAAGAATAAATATTGGCCTAAACTGAGGAAGAAATTTTTATTTTTATTTTTTTTTTTTTTATATTTATTATAGCAAAAAGTAAAAAAATATTGTTTTTTTTTTTTGTTTATAGCGCAAAATAAAAAACGCAGAGGTGATCAAATACCACCAAAGGGAAGCTCTATTTGTGGGAAAAAAAGAACATCATTTTTGGGTACGACGTCGCACGACCGCGCAATTGTCAGTTAAAGCGACGCAGTGCCGAATCGCAAAATATGGCCTGGTCATTAAGGGGGAAATCCTTCCGGGGCTGAAGTGGTTGAAGATGCTGAGGTTAGAAGCTGATTGGTTTCTCTGCAGAATTGTGACAAATTTTGCCCTCTCTCTGCCCTGATTGGCTGACTGACTGTGATTGACAGCCGCGGGAGCCAATTGCACCGCTGCTGTGTCTCAGCCAATCATGAGGAGTGTCCCGGACGGCTTAGACATTCGTGAACATCGCAGGACAGAGAAGGGGCTCAGGTAAGTATTAGGGGGGATGCTGGGGAGGCTGCCACACACAGAAGGTTTTTTTTTATCTTAATGCATAGAATGCAGCTTCTGCCTTTATAACTCCTTTAAGCCTCCTGGATATGTCATTGACTGCTTCAAACTGTCCCTGCTTCTAATAAAAGTTTGTGGTTGGCGTAAGATCCCTTGGCTGATCCCTCCTGAAAAAAATAAACTCTTCCCCTTCCTTTTGACTTATTGTGTTAAAGTTCCTATTGGATGGGATTCTACTCCCCACTGTATCCCCTGCACACCAGTTCCCCGCCGTACCTCCTACATGCCTGTTCTCCACTGTGCCATGAGTATATTCCCTGCACCACAGAGCTTCAAAAAAAAAGGAAGAATCTATTCTTATCAGTGTCCAGTAGGGGTGACCCGCCATCATCCTGCTCTTTTGGCCTGCTGTATAGTACTCCTGCTGGTATGATGGGGTCCTGAGGACCCTCCTTGTGGGAAAGAAACCAAATTAAGTGCCCTTTGGGTAAGGTGGGGGTTGGGAGTATTTTCCTGATATGTAGGGTTCCACTGCCTCTTGATTTGAACTGTGGTACCATGTTTGATGGTTGGGAAGGCGGAGGGCCCATGGTGTCAAACACCCACAGGGAGGTGCCAGGGTAGCACTATGGTTTTGGATCCCACTGTATGTAACAGCACTTTGGTCTTGGAACCAAATGCTTTTTTCTGCACTTCGCCTCATGGGCTAGGCCTTTTGGCTACGACAAGGCAATTTTTCTCACCAGGTCGCAAGGCCTAACCATTGTCTCATACTTGGGCACTTTTATTAATTAGTTCCTCACTGTTTGTCCCAGCACTTAAAGAGGAAGTAAACCCAGAATGGGTTTACTTCCTCTATGCCCCCCTGTAAACTGGAAACATAATGGGCTACTGTGCATCTCATAGTAGCCCATTGTGTGCCACTTACCTGCAAATGAAGCCTGCGGCGTCCAGCGCTGTTCCCTCTGCAGGCAGCGTCCATCTTCAGCCCCTCTTCCGGGGCCGCGACTCTGGCACTGTGACTGGCCAGAGACGCGTGACGTCACTCCTGTGCATGTGCATGGGAGCCGCCGGCCACGGCACGGTCGCAGTGGAGGAACGGCACACAGGCCATTCCTTCACTGCGCATGCTTCAACACTGCACATCTCCTGAGCCGTGCAGGTTTGGGAGATATGCAGTGCACCTACAGGTAAGCCTTATTCTAGGCTTACCTGTAGGTTAAAGTGGTGGTCACAGGTTTGAAACCACTTTAATATTTTGTCACTTTTCCATTCACAGATTAGGGCGTGGGTCTTTGGGCCTAACCTGAACGTTAGGGGAGGATGTGTGGTTCTCAGTTTCCGTCTTCCCTTGCCTTGCGGGGGTCTCTCTTCGGGAGAGAGCCCCTCACTTAGTAACTGTTGGTCAGCTTCAGCTGATCATGAGTAGCAGGGTCCTCCGGGCCTTTTGGCTTGATGGACCTGAATTTCACTTGCCCCCATCAGGAGCGTTGCCCTTGCGAGTAGGGGAAGGGTCCTTTCTCTTCAAGAGGGGACCAAATGACACACCCTGGTGCACTTTTGTGCATGTATTCCCATTTGGTGTCTTGTTTTTACAAGCACTGCAGGCTTGGAAAAAAAAGGCTTGAGACATTAAAGTGTCAGTAAACCCAGTAAACATCACAGGTCCCAGAAGATTGCCTGGCCACTGGCAACACGTAGCGCGACTCGCGCATGCGCAGTGCGTACCTGGCCGTGAAGCCACTGCCGGCGCCCACACCTGAAATGCCGGCGCCGCAGGGAGGAGGGGGAGACGAGCGAGGCTTCGGGCGCAGCCGTCGCTGGACCGGGAGACAGGTAAGTTACTGTTTATTAAAAGTCAGCAGCTACACTTTTTATAGCTGCTGACTTTTAATAAACCAAAAAACTAGTGGAACTCCGCTTTAACTCTTTTTTGACACTATCAAATCTATGGGTTTACTTCCGCAAGGTCAGCTACAGAATAAATGAGCCCTGGGCAGTTTTCAGTTCATGCACCCCCACTAACTTAAAGCGGATCTTCACCCTAAAGAATAACGTGTTTTCCCTTGTCTTCTCCTCCCTCCCTATCTCACATTTGGATATTTTTTTAAAAGGCTTAGCTCACCATTTCAAATCATTTGGTGGAGGGGGGATTATGGTGTGGGGTTGTTCTTCAGGGGTTGGCCCCTTAGTGCCAGTGAAAGGAACTCTTAAGGCGTCAGCATACCAAGACATTTTGGACAATTTCATGCTCCCAACTTTGTGGGAAGAGTTTGGGGATGGCCCCTTCCTGTTCCAACATGACTGCCCACCAGTGTACAAAGCAAGGTCCATAAAGACATGGAGTTTGGGGTGGTG
The DNA here is from genome assembly GCA_018402905.1 of Glandirana rugosa. Taxonomy (NCBI): domain Eukaryota; kingdom Metazoa; phylum Chordata; class Amphibia; order Anura; family Ranidae; genus Glandirana; species Glandirana rugosa. The sequence goes on along the minus strand of BLSH010077626.1, from coordinate 216,902 downwards.
GAACTTGACTGTCCTTCACAGAGTCCTGAATTCACCCCAATTGAATACCTTTGAGATGAATTAGAATGGAGACAGCGAGCCAGGCCTTCTAGTCCAACATGCCTGGCCTGACCTCACAAATGTGCTTCTGGAAAAACGGTCAAACATTCCCATAGACACTCCTAAACCTTGTGGACGGCCTTCCCAGAAGAATTAAAGCTGTTAAAGCTGCAAAGGGTGGGCCAACTCAATATTGAATCCTATGGACTAAGACTGGGATGCCATTAAAGGGATCACCAGCAGGAGGAAGGAGGTCCTGATTCCTCTATATAGATCTTTAGTGAGACCTCACTTAGAATACGGTGTCCAGTTCTGGAGACCTCACTTACAAAAAGATATTGATAAGATAGAACGAGTTCAGAGACGGGTAACAAAAATGGTGAAAGGTCTGGGGGATAAAACATATCAAGAGCGACTTCAGGAACTTAATCTGTACAGTCTGGAGGAAAGAAGGGAGAGGGGAGACATTGATTGAAACCTTTAAATACCTCAAGGGGGTGAATAAGGTTCAGGAGGGCAGTCTTTTCAATATGAAACCAAAATCAAGAACACGGGGACCTCCAATTAACTGGGGGGAAGTTCAAAACTAATCTTAGAAAGTATTATTTTACTGAAAGGGTGGTTGATGATTGGAATAAACTACCAACAGAGGTTGTGAGACAGTCAACAGTAAATGGCTTTAAACATGCTTGGGATAAACATAAATCCATAGTCAAACAACAAGGTTAATGTAAAAAAAAAATATATAAAAAAAATATATAAATAAATAAATAAAAAATAAATAAATAAAAAAAAATAAATAAAAAGGAGCAGACTCGATGGACTACTCAGCCTTTTTCTGCCGTCACTTTTCTATGTTTGTGTAAAGGCAGGTGTCCCAATACTTTTGGTTATATAGTGTGTGTGTATATATATATATATTGTGAGATGTCAGGAATTTATTCTTGTAAAGATACTGAAAACTCCTCTTGTGTAACGTGTGCTCAATGCAAAATAATACTGCAATAACGTTGTTGATCTTTGTCTTTGTTCACACCGCTAAACCAATTCGATTTTTCCTCTCGGAGATTCTGCTGCGTGTAATGATTTGCGCGGCTCTTTAGAATAAGAAAGAAAAAAAAAAAAATAACTTTTGTCTTAGCTGTCCAAATATTTCATAATGAAGATGAATTAGCAGCTCAAGCTGTCGTTTCGGCCTTTGAAAAGAAACAATCGAGCGGAATATTAAATTATTTTTGAGTACTTAAAAGCCTGAAATAATTGGCCCTTTAATGTTTTATTTTTTTAAGTGCCCATCTTACCTATTGGCCTGTGCTCTTCAATGTATAGAGGAACACGATCACGACTCTAATGGTGGCTGACAATAAAACGATCGCCCCCTCCTTCCAGGCCAAACAGTTCAAAAGCATTGTTTTGCTTTAACAAGAGATGGCCAATTATTGACCTAAATGAAAAAAGGATATTAAAAAGTCATTCTGTAGAGAAACTCTGCCACCAGCTGCTAAAGCGTCCTTTTTATCTCCGCAGCTAAAAGCTTGTGGAGCGCATCATCCAGAATCATTATTTAGAGACTCATTGGAGAATTAATTATGGTCCTGTGCCCGGCAATGCCAATGCCACACAAGAGAAATGGACTGTTACGTTTTTCAGCAAAGGCCACTTATTCTAATACAAACCAGCCAACGTCTTCAAAAGAAACGCACTGCTGTTTGTCTTATGTGATAAAAAAGCTCTAAATGTAGCAATGACAGAAAGAATCCTCATAGAAACCAGAAATTAAAATAACGGTCTGCAGCCCTGAGTTTGCAGGTCAAAATTGATCCTCGATTGTCTATAGCAGGGGCCAGTTTACTGTTCTTCAGACATGGGAGGGATAGTGCCCCATCATTGGTGTCAGTGGGAGGAATAGTGCCCCATCATTGGTATCAGTGGGAGGAATAGTGCCCCACCATTGGTGTCAGTGGGAGGAATAGTGCCCCATCATTGGTATCAGTGGGAGGAATAGTGCCCCATCATTGGTATCAGTGGAAGGAATAGTGCCCCATCATTGGTGTCAGTGGGAGGAATAGTGCCCCATCATTGGTATTAGTGGGAGGAATAGTGCCCCATCATTGGTATTAGTGGGAGGAATAGTGCCCCATCATTGGTGTCAGTGGGAGGAATAATATCCCATCATTAGTGTCAGTGGGAGAAATAGTGCCCCATCATTGGTATTTAGTGGGAGGAATATTGCCCCATCATTGGTGTCAGTGGGAGGAATAGTGCCCCATCATTGGTGTCAGTAGGAGGAATAGTGCCCCATCATTGGGATCAGTAGGAGGAATAGTGTCCCATCATTGGTGTCAGTAGGAGGAATAGTGTCCCATCATTGGTGTCAGTAGGAGGAATAGTGTCCCATCATTGGTATCAGTGGGAGGAATAGTGTCCCATCATTGGTGTCAGTAGGAGGAATAGTGTCCCATCATTGGTGTCAGTAGGAGGAATAGTGTTCCATCATTGGTGTCAGTAAGAGGAATAGTGTCCCATCATTGGTGTCAGTAGGAGGAATAGTGTCCCATCATTGGTGTCAGTGGAAGGAATAGTGTCCAATCATTGGTGTCAGTGGGAGGAATAGTGCCCCATCATTGGTGTCAGTGGAAGGAATAGTGCCCCATCATTGGTGTCAGTGGGAGGAATAGTGCCCCATCATTGGTGTCAGTGGAAGGAATAGTGCCCCATCATTGGTATTAGTGGGAGGAATATTGCCCCATCATTGGTGTCAGTGGAAGGAATAGTGTCCCATCATTGGCGTCAGTAGGAGGAATAGTGACCCATCATTGGGATCAGTGGAAGGAATTGTGCCCCATCATTGGTATCAGTGGGAGGGATTGTAAAACTCACTCATCCATGTCTTTATGGACCTTGCTTTGTGCAGCGGTGGGCAGTCATGTTGGAACAGGAAGGGGCCATCCCCAAACTGTTGATGGGTGGAGGGGAGGGGGGAAAAGATGATTACTTTCCCAGGGCCTTGTTTGTCTCAATCCAATTCTATGAAGGGCAGGAGGCTGAAGGTAAAAGGGGCAGAAGCAATAGAGGGTGCTTTTCTTTTATTTAGATGAACACAAAAATATACAGTATATATTATTTGGCAAATTACCAAAACCGCTCCATTCATTACTCGGGCAGCAATATAAAAGAATGCGATTTGGGCGCGATCAATAAGGCAACAAGCGAGAAATTGCAAGAAGACTGCTGCAATGTTTCAGGGATATTTCCCTAGAACGAGTTTCTTCTCTTATGCTAGTGTGAGACACGGGGCATCTCAGCAGAAATAAATCTCCCCAGCCCTGTAAACCTTTCCAATACATCAACACAGCAGCGGAAAAAATGCTTGTTAACCCCTTGGCGACTGAGGGTAAAACAATTCCTAATGCCTGAACACAATTTTGCAACTTTGACCTGCGTTATTATAACTGTACCTATCATCACAGCTACTTTGTGTATCCAGGTTGATTATAGCACGTTTTTTTTTTTTTATGTGGATAAACTGGGCTTATTTTAGTGATAAATGGTACTGGATATCTCCTGATTTTTGCCAGACATGAAACATGGACAAAGCACATCCCTCTATAGTGTGTGCTTGTCTCAGTCCAGAGCACTAAGCGTCATTTCTGCCTGCTGCCTCCTTCCTCTGCTATCAGCTTGACTCCCTTCTGACAAGTTTTTCTGAGACCAAGAGGTAAAAAGGTGTCAGGGGAGGGAGCTCCAGCACACAGCTTGTGATTGTCAACCTCGGCTCTGTTCCTGAGTGCTGTGTGAATGGGGGATGTGTCCCTTCCCTCCAATCAGCTGTCAGAGCTCTCATCGCTGTGCTCTGCAGAGTGTCATTTCAACTCTCCGCACCCTGATTTCTGAAAGCTCAAACAAGCTGTATAAATTCTGGACTTTGAAGGTATGTACATAAGAGAATACTGAAGATAAACAGGTACAACTTTTATAGGAGGATTTGTTTAACCACTTGCCTACCGGACACTTTTACCCCCTTCCTGCCCAGGCCAATTTTCAGCTCTCAGCGCTGTCAAATTTGAATAACAATTGCGCGGTCATGCAACACTGTAGCCATATGACATTGTTATCATTTTTTTTTCACACAAATAGAGCTTTTTTTGGTGGAATTTAATCACCACTGGGGAGTTTTATTTTTTTTTCTAAATAAACATAAAAAGTCTGAAAAAAAATGTCATAGTTTGTTATAAAATTTTGCATTGAGTAATTTATCTCTTTCACTGATGTGCGCTGATGAGGCTGCACTGCTGGGCACTGATGAGGAGGCACTGATGAGGTGGCACTGATGGGCACTGATAGGTGGAACTGATAGGCTACCCTGATGGGCACTGATAGGTGGCACTGATAGGTGGATCTGATAGGCTGCCCTGATAGGCACTGATAGGTGGCACTGATGGACAGCACTGATGGGCACTGATAGATGACACTAATGAGAAGGCACTGGTGAGCACTGATAAGGAGGCATTGATATGTGACACAGATGGGAACTGATAAGTGGAACTGATAGGCGGCACTGATTGGCACTGATAGGCAGCACTGATGGGAACTGATAACTGGCACTGATGGGCACTGATAGATGACACTGATGAGGAGGCACTGGTGGGCACTGATAAGGAGACACATATATGTGGCACTGATGGGCATTGATAGACAGCACTGATGGGAACTGATAAGTGGAACTGATAGGCGGCACTGATAGGTGGCACTGATGGGTCGCCTTGATGGGAATTGGTAGGCAGCACTGATAGCTGACATTGATGAGAAGGCACTGATGGGCACTGATTGGCAGCTTTGATGTGCACTGATTGGCAGCACTGATGAGCACTGATTGGCAGGACTGGTAGGAAAATATTGGCAGCACTTGTGGGCACTGGTCGCACTGCACTGATAATCAGTGCCATGATTGTCAATGTAGATGTCCCTTTTAGAGAAGCTGGTTATCGACTCTCTTCTCCTCTCCTCATGCTGTCAGCATTAGGAAAAGAGTGCTGATAACCAGCATCTGTTTACCTCTGTGATCAGCTGTGATTGGACACAGCTGATCATGTTTTAAAGAACCACTGATTGGCTCTTTACCTCAATCTGTGATCAACAGTGTCCGGAGGACACTACGATCACACAGCGTGCCGCCCGCGCCCAGCAGTGGGCATGCGGGCAAGTATGATCACGGGAAGCCGGCATATGACAGCGTCCCAGAATTAGACGAGCGTGCTGTAGCCATCATTCAACTAGAGCGCGGTTGGCAAGCGGTTAATCTCCATGTATCACAGACGGGGCCACCATCAGGGGGGTACAGGCAGTACTGTAGTAAGGGCCCCCAGTGTCTCAAGGGGCCCTTACAACAAAGACTTTAGCAGTCTTTAACATTGGAGTCTATGGGAGGGGCTCACCCCGTTTGGAGACACCATTTTTCCGAACCATAGCCGATAAAAATACCACACTTGGATCACATAGAGAGGGTCCTCTGGGCAATAACTGGTCCAAGTTTGGGACCTCCAGCACCTATGGTCCGGCCATACCAGGTCCCCAAAATGACCAGTCATTGACCGGCAATTGGGTGAATTTCGGACTTTAACATTAGAGTCTATGGGAGGGGTCACCCAGTTTGGGGCCACTGTTCTCCCGAACCATAGGCAATAAAAATACCAAACGTGGATCACACAGAGAGGGCCCCCTGGACCACAACTGGTCCAGGTTTGGGACCTCCAGCACCTATGGCCCAGCTGTACCAGGTCCCCAAAAGGTCCAGTCATTGACTGACAATTGGGTGAATTTCGGACTTTAACATTGGAGTCTATGGGAGGGGGACACCCCGTTTGGGGACATCGTTCTCCCGAACCATAGGCAATAAAAATACCAAACATGGGTCACATAGAGAGATCCCCCTGGACCACAACTGGTCCAAGTTTGGGACCTCCAGCACCTATGGTTTGGTGCGAGATCTTATTGCAAGCATTGGGTGAGGCTGTGCTGCCTGTGCACTGTTTTTTTTAATCCCTTGGATCCCCCACTAGCATGCATTGCACACTTCACTTCACTTGAATGGGTCATGCTTGGCAGGCTACACCTGGTAAATGTGACAGGGGGTATAATTCCTACTGGGGCTGCAACATGTGTGCACCCCTGGCCAGTAGGGTTGCCACATCATCCCTTTAATCCAGTACACATATGAATTACACAGGTTTCTGAGTCTAATTTAATGCAGATAAGGCCCCAAGTGAGTTTAATTACCACCTTAATCAGCCACAGAACCTGGGTAATTAATATGTGTCCTGGATTAAAGGGATGATGTGGCAACCCTACTGGCCAGTGGGCGGATGTGGTGGGATGGCCAGTGGGCAGGCCCTGAGGAATGTTGGTGGTCAGACTGGGGGGCAGGTCTAAAGCTGTGAGGGGCCCCAAAATTTCTGTTGGCTGCCCTGATCACAGTCACTTCACTGGACATATTGGAAGGGTTTAGAAGTACTGTAAGCTTTTGATACTCAAAAATGAGAAAAAAAAAAAGTTTTGGCTGCAGAAATACTTTTAAAAAGTTTTTGCTGAAGTTCAGCTTAAGGCTGAGGACCTCATTGAGATGCAACTGTGCATTTTATCTTCATTGTAGACCACAGAGCTCCCGACCCGACGAACAAATAGAACAGGGAGTCGCTTAGCTCCCACCCGGTAACGTTGCTGAACCGTCACAGAGGAAGAGGTGGCGGTAAAATTGAGAAAATCGGTCATATATCGGACGCAGTTATTGAGAATGATAGAGCAGGTGCGGGATGCTCCATCTCTCTCATCCATAACTCTCCTAATTAAGGCCTGATTAGTATCAGTATCCACTTACACTGGAGCACGGAGAATTCGCTCATAATCTATGGCGGTAATTATACCGCCGCAATTAGGACTCTGCTAAATTCTCCGCTTTGTTTCACGCCATAAGGGGCTCTCATCACCGCAATGATTTTCAGGCTGATTAAAAATAAAATGCACGCTTTAAAAACAAAAGCTCACAAAAATAACATAATAAAAAAAAAAAAAACCCAAAAAACCCAAAATTAGAACAAGAGCGGCTTAAATTGTCTCTGAAAATCTGACAACAGAAAAGTTAGATAATTGATGTAGGAATAAAGAAGAGATCTGCAGGAGAGCAACAAGTATGGCAATTATCAGCCAACCTGAAACCCAAAATGATAATTAGAAGAGGGGAGATTGGATCAATGGAGAGCGGAATTTGCGTCAGATTGCATGGATTGACAACTTGTCAGAGAGAACCACTTACTTCCTATGTGAATTTATCAAAGAAAGTGGGATGCATAGAGGAGTTATAAAACCCAATATAACAAGATTTACGTTGCTTACAACAGAATAAATTCAACTAAACAAACATTTTTTTTTTAATCAAAGGAAAACTGGACCAAGATAGTGAAACAAATGATGAGGATCGCGCCCCATGCAATGCACATTATTTGTTGTTTTTTGTTTGTATTTATGGTCAGGCCAAGGCACAAAAGAACACATTTTGTTTTGTTTTTTTTGTCTCACCTAAGCACTTTTTATCAATTCACTGATTATTGATCGATAATCTCCTTCATCCTCCACAAATTTACTGCTGGACAGAGGAGGGCTCAACAAAAACACTGAGAGAACTAGGAGCTAGGAAGGGTCAGAGGGGAGAGGAGGAGAGGGAAGGGGAGAGGAAGGAGGTGGGGAGAGGAGAGGAAGGAGGAGAGGAGAGGAGAGGAAAGTAAGGAGTGGAGAGGAGAGGAGAGTAAGACAGAGGGGAGAGGAGAGGCAAGGGGGAGAGAAGAGGAGAGTAAGGGGTAGGGGAGAGGAGGAAGAGAGGGGGAACGGAGAGGAGAGGGGAGACAGAATGAGAGGAGAGGAGAGGTGAGGAATGAAA
>BLSH010077626.1:178875-194159 GCA_018402905.1 Glandirana rugosa | reverse complement strand
TCAAACCTGATGTGCCCCTATCCCGACACCCTAAAATTACCACGGTGTTATCTGAGTGTATGATGAAAAAATTTTTAACATTTTTTAAATAACTTTGTATATATCATGTTTTTTTCCTGGTGTATCTCTAAAGAAATTGGTGAAGGGCTGGCGGCAAATAGCCGAAAGGACATGAGTCCAGACGACTGGACTCCTCACCTCTCGGCTAGCCGACGAGAGGACTGTCCCTCCCAAACACGACTACTAAATAGGAGTGTCGGGAGGGGCTCATTCCCTGGTGGTCTAGGGTGGCATCTGAAGGTGGCACTGAGTGCCATCCACATTGGGCACTATGTCTCTTACCTGGTGGTCTAGGGGGGTCTCTCTGGTGGTCCCTGGTCGGCTCCCTGATGGTCCTGGGTGGGCACATCCCTGGTGGTCCCTGGGCAGGCTCCCTGGTGGTCTAGTGTGGCGATCTGAGGGAGGGCTGTGAGGATAAATCATCAGCACAAACCCTCCCTGTCAGGAGAGCAGCCGATCGGCTCTCCACTCCTCAGGTCAGCAGACCTGAGTACAGGAAAGCCGATAAACGGCGGTCGGGAAGTGGTTAAAGAAATCTCTATGTGGTCCTTTTTTTGTACTATATATGTTTCAATAAATTTTTTACAATTTTTAAAAAAGTAGTATGTGAGTCTATTGTGGCACCATTAAAATCCCACAGCCCTATCCCCGTGTAGTCCAAACTACGTTGGCTTTGTTGGCCGATTACTTGACTCATGTCATTACGCTAGACACAACCGCCAACAGCCAATTTGGACCCTCGGTTCACCAACCATCGGCTTTACTTATGGGTACAAATGTTAGATGAAGGTTTACAACCTCTGTAACTGACAATTGCGCGGTCGTGCGACGTTGTACCCAAATAAAATGATTGTCCTTTTTTTCCCTCACAAATAGAGCTTTCTTTTGGTGGAATTTAAACACCTCAGCGGGTTTTTTTTTTTTTTCCGCGCCATAAACATAAAAAGACAATTTTGAAAAAAAAAATTATAATATTTTTTACTTTTTGCAATAAAATGTATCCAATAACAAAATAAAAAATGTTGTCATCAATTTAGACCCAATATGTATTCTGCTGCATATTTATGGTAAAAAACATGGCAATAAGCGTACAGTTAAGCATTTGGATTGCGAGTAACGCGGTTAACGAGCGTTTCGCAATATGAGTCGTTTTTTTTTTTTTTAAATCCTGACTCGGTTTACACTGCGCTGTCTCGCAAAATGAGCAGGATTAAGCCTCTGCGCATGCAATACCGCATGTGGCCAGAGGTGTGAGGGAGCTGGTGAGGCTCAGAGACTCTTGGAAGCCGTCGGAAATACTGATAGTATCAACAGTTTCCGAGCATTTCCGGATGTTTCCGAGTGCTTCCGGGCCTCAGCAGTACCACCACACCTCTGGCCACATACAGTATTGCATACACCAGCGCCCCCATACCTATGGCCACATACAGTACTGCATAGACAAGCAGTCACTGTGGAACAAATTATCTGAGTTTCCATTGTTTCCTATGGGGAAACTTGCTTTGATATACAAGTGATTTGGATTACATGCATTTTCCTGGAACGGATTATGCTCGTAATCCGAGGTTCCACTGAATATTGATTGGTTTGCACAAAAGTTATAGCATCTACAAACTATGGGATAGATTTATGGAATTATTATTATTTATTTTTTTTACTAGTAATGGTGGCTTAGTTTTAAGGTACATATTTCATAATGTGCTAGTATGTGATGCATACTAGCACATTATGCTATTATTTTGCAGGGGAACGTTTTTTTTTTTTTATTATTATTTCAGCGGTATGCTGCCGCCTTAACCTCTTCAGCCCCAGAAGGTTTACCCCCCTTCATGACCAGGCCATTTTGCGTGATATGGCACTGCGTTACTTTAACTGACAATTGCGCGGTCGTGCGACGTTGTACCCAAATAAAATTAATGTCCTTTTTTTCCCCCAAGTAGAGCTTTCTTTTGGTTTTATTCGATCACCTGTGTGATTTTTATTTTTTGTGCTATAAACAAAAAAAAAAGAGCGACAATTTTGAAAAAAATATATATTTTTTTTACTTTCTGCTATAAAACCCATTCAATAAAAAAATGTAAAAAAAAAAAAAAATCAAATGTCTTCATCAATTTAGGTCAATATGTATTCTGCTACATGTTTTTGGTAAAAAAAAAAAAAAATCCCAATATTAGTATATTGATTGGTTTGCGCAAACGTTATAATGTCTACAAACTGTGGGATAGATTTATGACATTTTTATTTATTTTTTAATGGCAGCGAAGAAGCGAGTTTTAGTGGGACTGCGACATTGCAGCGGACAGATCGTACACCAAACTGACATTTTTGAAACTTTTTTTGGGACCAGTGACATTACAGTGGTCAGTGCTAAAAATATGCACTGTCACTGTACTAATGACACTGGCAGGGAAGGGGTTAACACCAGGGGTGATCAAAGGGTTAAGTGTGTCCCTAGGGGATGCTTTCTTACTGTGTGGGGGATGGACTCACTATATGAACAGGGAGATCTATATTCTTGCTCAGCAGGAACACAAGATCTCTCTGTTCATAGCTGACAGGACGTCGATCTGCCTTGTTTACATCGACAGACCACCATCCTGTCTCTCTGGGGATTGCGATTGCGGGTGGCCAGCGGACATCGGGTCCGCCAAACCGGCTAATTGGTTCCCCCTCTGGCCAATCAGCGCGCCCCCCACAGGCTATTGCACGGAATGACATACAGGTACGTCGTTTCGTGCAATAGAGCCGGCCTGCTTCAGTATTTGTACTGTGGCCGGTCAGCGAGTGGTTAAGGCAGTGCACAAGGCTGGTGCGTCCTCTGTTCTTGTTTTCTAGTGCAAGGTTTTATACACCCCTGCCAGTGGTCGATGGTTTGTTTCACCCATGTAAACTGATACGTTCTGCTGGAGAGCTTGTACTTTTGAAAAAAAAAAAAACAAACAACAACAGACTTGCTGGCTAGATCACCAAATGAAAATAAAAGACAGAGAAAAGCTAAAAAAAAAGAAAATGAATGCAGATATCACATCTAAGAAGTGGTAAGCTGCAATGTGATAAATGTTTGCTTTTTGGGTTCAATACTGCTTTAACAATGTCTTCCAGAACAATCCTTTATCCAATTGTCTAAACACATAAACCGGGCATTTATGTCTCTTCCTTTGACTGATATAAGCTTTTTCCATGGCAGCGCCACCATGGGAGCCCTCCAGTCTCTGGCAGTGGTGGCTGGTGCTCAATATTTGGGGGGTAGGGGGCGGCAAACAAACCTCCCCCTCTCTCTCTCGCATCGCTGCCACCCCACCACCCAGTCCTGAGACTCCCTGCCCAGTCTGGATTCTGATTGGCCAGTGGGAGAACCAGGAAGACAATAGAAAATATTAATTCGCTATCGTCACACAACTGGGTGGGTTCAGGGCGCAGTGCTCTGCGTCCCAAACCCACCCCTTTTTGAGGCCAGTTACAGTCTCAGGCGTCTAAAAAAACAAAAACATTGAAATCCATGCGTCCGGCACCCTGCATGTAGATTAGGGGGCTGGGTACATGGATTGGGGGGGGGGGGGTAAGCGTCCCTGTGCCCCCTATGGACAAGCCGCCACTGGTCTCTGGGCTGAATTAATTTCTTTTTCTTCTGCTTTAGAAATATTCTCATTGTTTGCGGCAATGTAAGTGGCTGGCCAATCTTGTGGCGCTCAGTAGCTGCCCAGGCCTTGCTGTCCTCCAAGGGTCAGGGGATACCCAATAGAAATACTATAAAAGAAAAAAGAGGGCGCACCAACCTTGCGCATTACCCAGATAAATGTTTATTGGAATCAATAGGAAAGAAACATACTCACAAACGAGTAGAAATGCACATCAAAGCCCCCAATGGACAGACAGCAGCCAGGTCACCAGGACTATGTCTGGAACACTGGGGAACCTTCTGGATGATGGAATGGCTGACGCGTTTCGAGGGATAACTCCCTCTTCCTCAGAGCCCTTTGATCAATACGCCATTACTGTATTACTTGTATTAAACTCTGAAGACAAAGCTGGGGGACTCCTCCAAATATGGAGAATTTTGCATCGCGGGGTCACTTTGTGGCTGGGGAGACTTTGATATCAGACCGGGGACGTTTGGGAAGAGCTTCGGATGCCGTGCTCAGGATCCAGTGTGAAGGAGAAATCTGATAAGATGGCAGAATAGCTCTAATATGAGGATGAATATTGCCAAGGGGGAGATTTATAAACCCATTGATGCAAGGAGGCAATAAGAGCCCAGTGGTATACAATATGAGATACAATTACTACATCCGGAGATCATAGTTTAGTTCACAGCCTGAATATATATCTGTATATACATAGAGAGTGGGATAGGGAGAATGGAGTGCTACTAATGATAATTATTTATTTATTATTTATTTCAGGTATTTATATAGTGCTGTCAATTTACGCAGCGCTTTACATATATATTGTACATTCACATCAGTCCCTACCCTCAAGGAGCTTACAATCTAAGGTCCCTAACTCACATTCATACATATACTAGGGGCAATTTAGACATGATCTAATATACCTACAGCATGTCTTTGGAGTGTGGGAGGAAACCGGAGTACCCGGAGAAAACCCACCCAGGCACAGGGAGAACATGCAAACTCCATGCAGGTAGTGCCGTGGTTGGGATTCGAACCAGCGACCCGTTTGCTGCCAGAAACAGAAGAGAGGAGGTGCTTCTAAGTGCAATATGCCAGTACACTTTATTAGAAAAAAGGTCAAAAACACTCACAAGATAACTGTGTAAAGAACACATCCAGCATCCAATACAAGGGGGAACCAAACGCTCATCCCATCCGACCGGGTGGTCCTCCGGGAACGATGATCATCCAAAACGATCGTTCGTCCTGCACGCTGTATGATGGAAGAAGCCGGCTCGCGGCGTGTAGGTCGGAAGGAGGCTTGGAGCGCAAATACTCGGCACAGGCGGGACCCAGGCAGCACTTTGAGGGGGCAGCCAAATGAACCATGGCCACCACTCCTTCTCTTCTATTTACCCAGCAAATTGACAACCAAGATTTTTTTCCAGCAGTTTTGTGTGTCATGAGAACAACTGCCCCCCGGGCCGCTCCGCCTGCCCCTATACTACCCTAGCTTGCCTATATACTACCCTAGCCTGTCTATATACTACCCTAGCCCGTCTATATACTACCCTAGCCTGTCTATATACTACCCTAGCCCGTCTATATACTACCCTAGCCTGCCTATATACTACCCTAGCCTGTTTATATACTACCCTAGCCTGTCCATATACTACCCTAGCCCGTCTATATACTACCCTAGCCTGTCTATATACTACCCTAGCCCGTCTATATACTACCCTAGCCTGCCTATATACTACCCTAGCCTGTTTATATACTACCCTAGCCTGTCCATATACTACCCTAGCCTGTCTATATACTACCCTATCCTGCCTATATACTACCCTAGCCTGTTTATATACTACCCTAGCCTGTCCATATACTACCCTAGCCTGTCTATATACTACCCTAGCCTGCCTATATACTACCCTAGCCTGCCTATATACTACCCTAGCCTGTTTATATACTACCCTAGCCTGTCTATATACTACCCTAGCCTGCCTATATACTACCCTAGCCTGCCTATATACTACCCTAGCCTGTCTATAAACTGCCCTAGCCTGTCCATATACTACCCTAGCCTGTCTACATACTGCCCTAGCCGGCCAATATACTACCCTAACCTGTCTAAATACTACCCTAGCCTGTCTATATACTACCCTAGCCTGTCTATATATTGCCCTAGCCTGTCTATATACTACCCTAGCCTGTCTTTATACTACCCTAGCCCTAATTTTAGTTTTAATTATCATGATATAAAATAATGGATGTGGAGGCCTTTTGGTGAGCGTGTTATTTTTTTTGGGGGGTGGGGGGCAGCATTTCATTCTTGGACTCCAACAGAGGAACCCCACTGACAGCTAAATGAGTCCCCGGTTGTTAAGAAATGCGGTAGCCCCGCTCCTTAACAAACGATAATTGGCATCTTTTTTTTTTTACATTTCTGCTGTCCGTGGGGGAATCCCGCTGACAGCTGAAAGAACGGAGCCTGAAAGTATCGGTTTCAGAGATGGTAGCATTTGCACGAGTACCAATATTCGAAGAGGAGGATCGGGGCTGCTCTGTGCAAAACCATTACACAGAGCGGGTAAGTAGAACATGTTTGTTATTTTATTAAAAAATAAATGTTGCTTTAAGGCCTTGCCCAGTAGATCTCATGATTGTTTCCTGCACCGTATCATCGATGGCTGCGATTTCTGGGACTTTTGACACACGAGCAGTTGGGGAGAGGACCTAGTTTGTGCTTTCCCCCGGAGTCCATCTATTCACATTCGTCCTTCCTTAGACTCGGTCCAGGCCGGGTAATGGATGTGACGGGTCTGTTTCCAGCGGAGCCGTATATCCAGAGAGCTGGGCGCCTTCCAATATGCAGATCAGGGACAATAACAGAGAAAATCAGTATTAATGTCTTTAATGTAAACCGACATTAATCACCGCCGGACGGGCAAAATGATTTGCTGCAATGGAAAAAATGAAAAATGTTATTGGACGCGGCGTCTTTTCAAGTAGCAGCCAATGCAAATATGAGCGGTGATTAATTTTATCCCGCCGATTAGACATATCTATACATTATAAACAGAAGCCTTGCAGGGATTTCGAGGTGCCACAAACTTTTGAGTGTGCTAAGTTTGACCCTGACCAGCGGAGCGCTATCTGTTAACCCCTATTAACCATTGCAGACTCCAAAATGACTTAATGCATAAAAAAAGCTAAAAAAAAAAAAAAAAAAAAAAATTAAAATGATTTTTAACCACTTCACCCCCGGAAGGATTTCCCACATTAAGAGCAGAGCACTTTTTGCGATTCGGCGCTGCGTCGCTTTAACTGGCAGTTGCGCGGTCGTGCGACGTTGTACCCAAACTAAATTTGCGTCCTTTTTTTCCCCACAAATAGAGCTTTATTTTGGTGGTATTTGATCCCCTCTGCGTCATTTCTGGTCACCGCTATAAACAAAAAAATAGAGACAATTTTGAAAAAAATTTTTTTTTTTACTTTTTGCTAAAATACAAATCCAAAAAAAAAATATAAAAAAAATTATTCATCAGTTTTGGCTGATTTATATTCTTCCTCATATTTGTGGTACAAAAAAATCGCGATCTGCGTTTATTGATTGGTTTGCGCAAAAGTTGCCGCATTTACAAACCACGAGAATTAATTTCTGGCGTTTTTACTATTTTTTTTCTACTAGTAATGGCGGCGATGTGCAATTTTTATCGGGAATTTGATATTACAGCGGACATGTCGGACATTTTTGACACTTTTTTGGGACCAATGACATTTATGCAGCGATCAGAAATGTAAATGTCCACTGATTACTGTATAAATGTCATTGGCAGTGAAGGGGTTAACCTGCAGGGGGAGATCTAGGGGTTAACTGTGTTCCCTGTTAGGGGGCTGGGCTGCCAGGGGCACCAGAGATCTAACTGATCCCAGTGACAGGAATCAGTAGATCTCTTACATGCCACCTGTCAGAACGGGGAACTGCAGTGTTTACATCAGTGGTTCCCCAGCTTTCTTCTCTGCCAGGTCATCGCGGGTAGCCGGCGGACATCGAGTCTGCCGGACCCGCGGCCACACTGCTGCAGAGTACGGCGGGCACGAGAGCCACGCACGAGCGAGCTACTGTTTATAAGCGCCACTCTGCAGCAGTAAATGTACGAGAGCCGGTCGGGAACCAGTTAAAGCAGTTATAAACACATTAAAAAAATTAAAAAAATAAACAGGTCATACCCCAGAAGAGGAAGTTTGTGGCTGCCCTGTGCAAAACCATTGCACAGAGCAGCCCAGAACCTTCTTTTTCTGGGGTCCTCCACCGGGACTCTAGGGTCTTCCTCTCCTGTGTGTACCATTATAGGAAGCCGCTCCCTCTGGGGGCACACCTGCAACAGTCCCTAGCCGGACTGTGTGCGTCTATTGACACACACACTGCTCCCTCCCCACAGGATTTGATTGATAGCGGAAGGAGCCAATGCCTCCCACTGCTGCCTGCATGTCCTGTGAGGGGAGAGAGGAGAGCACCACTGCAAACAGGCACAGCTCTGGCTTGTAAGGACTTGGGGGGGGGGGGGATTCAACAGGTGGGACATTTTTTACCCTAATGTAGAGAGTGAATTAAAGGAGAAGTATGGGGAAAGCTTGTTTGGCCGAACTTCTCCTGTGGATCACAAGTGCAGATTGTTTTGCACTCCTGTGAACCCTTTTCAGCAGACAGCGGGTTTGAAGCCCGCTGTCGGCTGACGTCACAGAGCCGTTTGAGATCCGCCCACATGCCTGGACCGGCACCAAACTCAGCCTCCAGTGAGCCCCTGAGAGCCTGAGCCAACCACTCCCGCCCCCTCCACAGCCCAGCACTCCAGTGAGCGAGGTGGGAGCAGAGCAGAGAGCCGGCGGGTGACAGCCAGCAGATCTCTGCTCTGGTAGGTCTGAGAACCAAGCTATTGGCGGTGTTTGATCGCTCAGTTCTCAGTATTAGACCTGGCAGGGGACATATGCAACATCCAGCTAGATAAGTATGATTCTTAAAAAAAATCACATATTTCTCTTTTCGTGCGCAGGAGCGTGTAATGTGGGCATGCCTGTGCACCACCGGAGGCGCTCTCGCGCACTCACTGGCTAACAGGGGAGCCAATCAGCATCTGGGGCAAACTCGATGTCCACCGGCCACCCGCGATCGCTCCCCCACAGCGACAGAACGCGGATCCGTGAATGTAAACAAGCAGATCCCCGTTCTGACAGGGGAGAGGAGAGCGATCGTATGTTCCCAGTATATGGGATCCGCGATCTCTCTCCTCCCCCAGTCATCCCATTGCCCACACAGTTAGAACACAATGAGTGAACACATTTAACCCCTCTTATTGCCCCCTAGTGTTAACCCCTTCCTTGCCAGTGACATTTACACAGTAATCAGTGGATATTTATAGCTCTAATCGCTGTAAAAATGTTAGTGGTCCCAAAAAAGTGTCAAAAGTGTCCGATCTGTCCGCCGCAATCTCGAAGTCCCGCTGAAAATCGCAGATTGCTGCTATTACCAATAAGAAAAAATAAAAATGCCATAAATCAATTCTCATAGTTTGTAGACGCGATAACTTTTGCGCAAACCAATCAATATACGCTTATTGCAATTTTTTTTACCAAAAATATGAGGAAGAATATATATTGGCCTAAACTGATGAATAAATGTGTTTTTTATATATATATTTTTTTTTTTTTGGGATATTTATTATAGCAAAAAGTAACAAATATTGTTTTGTTTTTTTTCAAGATTTTCGCTCTTTTTTTTTATAGCGCAAAAAATAAAAACCGCAGAGGTGATCAAATACCACCAAAAGAAAGCTCTATTTGTGGGGGAAAAAAGGACGTCAATTTTCTTTGGGTACAACGTCGCACGGCCGCGCAATTGTCAGTTAAAGTGGCGCAGTGCCGAATCGCAAAAAGTGTTCTGGTCAGGAAGGGGGTAAATCCTTCCAGGGCTGAAGTGGTTACGGTAAAAAATGTCCTGCCTTTACAACCACATCTGAGGTTGGGGGTCTGTAAAACCTGTGTTGAGGGGAGCTTTTACTGTCCCCCAACCGCTACCCCCTTTAGGCAGTGGCCGGGGGGGGGGGGGGTATATACGAGTCACAGTCATGATGATTTGCTCGGTGTTCGTGACAGTACTGATACCCCCTGTTGCTTTTAGCAAGCATAGCACCCAACAAACATGGCCTGTTCAAATAAATGGGGCTGCCCTGCAAGCAGTGGCGGTCCCAACCATAAGGGGCGTAAGGGCACCACCCCCCTAATCCATAGGCCCAGCCCCCTAGTCTACATGCAGGGCGCCGGATGGAGGTATTCCAATGGGGGTTTTTTTTTTTTGAAGCACATGATTAGAGGGTGGGCTCGGGGGGCAGAGTACTCCGCCCTGAGCCCACCCAGTTGTGTGACAATAGCAAATTAATATTGACCATTGTCTTCCCAATTCTCCTCCTGGCCAATCAGGAAGTGGGTCCTGAGACCTGATTGACCAGGGAGTCTTACGAATCCTGGACAATCAGGTCCCAGGGCCGGAAGGAGAAGCAACGGCCCCCAGAGCAGAGGAGTAGCAGCCCTATCCTGGATCCTTGTCATCTGCCTATGGTAAGGAAGCCTCTGATCGCCCCCTTCCTATCCATCTCCCGTGGGGGAGGGATAGGGGGATCGCCGCCTTCCCGTCCCTCTTCTACGGGGGAAGGAATGGGGGGATTGACACTTTCCCGTCCATCTCCCGCGGGGGAGGGATGGGGGAATCGCGGCCTTCCCGTCCGTCTCCCATGGGGGCGGGATAGCGGGATTGCCGCCTTCCCGTCCATCTCCTATGGGGGAAGGGATGGGGGGGATCGCTGCCTTCTTGTCCATCTCCCACGGGGGAGGGATGTGGGCGTTCGCCGCCCTCCTGTCCATTTCCCGAGGGGGAGGGATGGGGGATCGCTACTCTCCCGTCCATTTCCCGCGGGGGAGGGATGGGGGGATCGCCGCTCTCCTGTCCATCTCCCACGGGGGAGGGATGGGGGCTCGCCGCTTTCCCGTCCATCTCCCGCGGGGGAGGGATAGGGGGATCGCCACCTTCCCGTCCATCTCCTACGGGGGGAAGGGATGGGGGATCACTGCCTACTCGTCCATCTCCCACGGGGGGGGGGGGGAATCACCCCCTTCCCATCCATCTCCCGTGGGGGAGGGATAGGGGGATCGCCACCTTCCCGTCCCTCTCCTACGGGGGAAGGAATGGGGGGATCGCTGCCTTCTCGTCCATCTCCCGCGGGGGAGGAATCGCTGCCTTCCTGTCCATCTCCCGCGGGGGAGGGATGGGGCGATCGCTGCCCTCCCGTCCATCTCCCGCGGGGGAGGGATGGGGGAATCGCCGCCTTCCCATCCATCTCCCGCGGGGGAGAAATAGGGGGATCGCCGCCTTCCCGTCCATCTCCTATGGGGGAGGAATGGGGGGATTGCTGCCTTCCCGTACGTCTCCCACGGGGGTGGGGTGTTTAGTTGCTTTGCAAAATATTGAGCACCAGTCACCACTGCCTGCAAGCATTCCGCAACTACATGCAAAGCACACGGTTTGTGGCACACAGCCAAGGTCACCTCTCCACCCTCGGCTTGTCAAAGGACAGTGAAGGAGAAGTAAGAGAGTGAGGATATCGAAACTAATCTTAGAAAGTATTATTTTAGTGAAAGGGTGGTTGATGATTGGAATAAACTACCAACAGAGGTTGTGAGACAGTCAACAGTAAATGGCTTCAAACATTCTTGGGATAAACATAAATCTATAGTCAGATAACGAGGTTAATGAAAAAAAAAAAAAAACAAACAAAAAAAAATTGGGCAGACTCTGTCTTTTTCTGCCGTCACTTTTCTATGTTTCTCTGAGCTCCCCTCCTATCAGCGTGTTCTTTGTCATCACGTTTGCATTCAGGATTCACCGGATTGGTCCCAAGCACTGCTCCTCCACTTTTCCAATGTTGGGTAATGCTGTACAGAGGATTTTCTCTAGGTGCCTTTAGTATAGCTTAAAATCCTTCATCTCTGACCTCAATCTATCTGCATGTTTCCATTGTCCTGACTCAGTAGCAGTAGGGTTGCCAGTTTTTCTTCCAGCCAAATCTGAACTCTTTAGCGCCACGCAGCAAATTAAAATATTTTCTTTTAGTATACACTACAGCAGGGATATGCAATTAGCGGACCTCCAGCTGTTGCAGAACTACAAATCCCATGAGGCATAGCAAGACTCTGACAGCCACAAGCATGACACCCAGAGGCAGAGGCATGATGGGACTTGTAGTTTTGCAACAGCTGGAGGTCCGCTTATTGCTTATCCCTGCACTATAGGATAACAGACCTTGGACACCTTTGGGCGCTCCAAAGAGAATAGGGATGTGGCACACATAGCGCCCACCTCACTCTCCTGTCAGGCTGTGTTCTGCACTACATTCATGTTTGAATAATGTGTCCGGGTTTCATGGGGGGCTGAAACCCAGACACAAGATTCAAAACCCGTACTGTCCGGGTGAATCCTAGACAGGTGGCAACCCTAAGTAGCAGCCATGCTGAATCTGCAGAGCTCTGTGCTGGTCTGGAATGTACGACCTATGAGCCTTGAGAGGAGAAACATTTTTATTCCAAAGCTGACATGTTTCAGGCACTAGTGCCAGAGTATATGACTCAGCAGTATAATGAACGGTATAGGTTGGAGGCGGATGCTGTACTTTTTTTTTTTTTCTTGCAGGTTTTTCCTCTTATCCATGCTCTTTAGATCATTTCACTCTACGCCAACTTATTTCATTAAAAACTGTGTGAGCATTAAAAAAAAAAAAAAAAAAAAAAATTACACATTTTAATTGCAATTATTCTGTTTAATTAGTCTAAGCAGCGTTTTTCAATCACTAGAGAGAGATGCTGCAATATATTTTAGGGAGCCAAGTTCAAATTCAGCATTTCTCCAGAAAACATCTTCTAGGGAAAAAACGACTTGAATATTCATGGGCAGAAAAGGGGGTGCCAATGTCTTATTTATTGTATATCTTAGGAGTTCCAATGCCTTAATAGTTTCTTAAGGGAATCCAATATCTTATTTATTTCTTAGGGGTTCCAATATCTTTTTAATGTGTTAGTGGTTACAATACCTTGTTTATTTCCTAGGTGTTCATTTTTTTGTCAGGGGTTCCAATTTCTTCTTTATTTTTTAGAGGTTCCAAGAGTGGCGACTGGTGTTTTTTTTGGTGGGGTTGGCACATCCCCCCTCCGGCACTTACTCCATCTAGGTGGCAACTGGGTTGCGGGCTCCTATGGGCAGTGGAATGGTTGCAGGCAGCGGCTCCCGTGTCCTCTACTCCTCTGTTTCGGCGGCAGGCAGTGCAGCTTCTGTGTCCTCTCCTCCTCGGCTTCGGCAGCGGGTGGGTTGTGGGCAGCGGCTCCTGTGTCCTCTCCTCCTCGGCTTCGGCAGCAGGTGGGTTGCGGGCAGCGGCTCCTGTGTCCTCTCCTCCTCGGCTTCGGCAGCGGGTGGGTTGTGGGCAGTGGCTCCTGTGTCCTCTCCTCCTCGGCTTCGGCAGCGGGTGGGTTGTGGGCAGCGGCTCCTGTGTCCTCTCCTCCTCTGCTTCGGCAGCAGGTGGGTTGCGGGCAGCGGCTCCTGTGTCCTCTCCTCCTCGGCTTCGGCAGCGGGTGCTTTGTGGGCAGTGGCTCCTGTGTCCTCTCCTCCTCGGCTTCGGCAGCAGGTGGGTTGCAGGCAGTGGCTCCTGTGTCCTCTCCTCCTCGGCTTCGGCAGCGGGTGGGTTGTGGGCAGCGGCTCCTGTGTCCTCTCCTCCTCGGCTTCGGCAGCGGGTGGGTTGCGGGCAGCGGCTCCTGTGTCCTCTCCTCCTAGGTTTCGGCAGCGGGTAGGTTGCGGGCAGTGGCTCCTGTGTCCTCTCCTCCTCGGCTTCCGCAGCTGTGGCTCCTCTCTTCTCCTCCTAGGTGTCCAATAGCATCGCCTGTCCTTTCAGACAATCGGGTGACGGGTCTCAAGACCCGCTTCCTGATTGGCCGTGAAGAGGATCATTGTGGCAATAGCGAATATTTATTCGCTATTGTCACACAACTGGGTGGGATTGGGGCACAGTACCCTTTTTTGAATCCTCTGGCTCTAATCCCTTACTTGAAAAAAACACACCCCGCTATTGGAATCCATAGTCCAGCACCCTGTATGTAGATCAGGGGGCCAGACCCATGGATGGGCCACCACTGGGTTCCAATATCTTATTCATTTCTTAGAAGTTTCAATAGCTTATTTATTTCTTAGGGGTTCAGATATCTCATTTATTTCTTAGGAGTTAGGAGTTCCAAAATCTCATTTTTTGTTAGTGGCTCCAATAGCTTATTTATATGTTGGGGTTCAGATATCTTATTTATCTCTTAGGGATTCCAATATATAATTAATGTCTTAGATGTTCCAATATCTTATTTATATGTTATTTCTTAGGGATTACAATATCGTATTCATTTCTAAAGGGTTCAGATATCTTTTTTATATGTTAGGGGTTCCAATATCTTATTTATTACTTAGGGGTTCTAATATCTTATTTCTATGTTAGGGGTTTTCAATACGGCTGATACACCCTCTTTTTTCTTTTTCAGTGCTGTGCATAAAGCGACATCCTCAGCCCTAAGAGGGCAGCAAAGCATGGTGGCACTTTTTACCTTACCCGTACCTGTAACTGTGGAAACCTATTGGTCTTTGAGTACCACATTTGAGCTCAGGAGGTTGCCGCTGGTGAGTTCAATGTGCCCTGATCTCACAGTATGTCCTCGGTCTTCAGGTTTAAAGATGCAGGGTATCATTTTGGGTATCATTCAACCCAAAACACTGAGGACATCTTGTGACGGAGAAGAGGTACTGCATGGGTCAGCACTGAAAGTAGTATTGCAGATGAACTGGGGTTTACAATTTGCAATTTCAAATATTTAGGGAAACAGAGTTACTTACAATTTTCCGGAGTCCTATATCGTCAATGTGTTTAAGGCAGTTTTTCGGGATAAGCCGGAGAAGGAAGGCACAGAAACCTGACACATTTGCCAATATCCAGCATGGGGGAACTCACGCAGGAATGTGCGCAAACATAATGGCATTGAGCCGGCGCATGCTTGTGTGTGTTAGCGCCCACCACGCACACTAGTTCTTGGCACCTTCTGGCCTTTATAAGCATGACAGATGCTCTCAAACTTTGCTGACTGGTCTTCAGCTCCCTGTAACCCGTGTTCCTAAGTGCTCAGTACTTCTGGATTTCCTGTTACCGGCCCGGCTTGCTTTTGGACTTATCCCTTGCTTCTCTCCTGGCTCTAGCCTCAGCTTGCTCAACGGACCTGCTCCAGCCTGCTTCCTGTGCATGACCTTGGCTTTTGCTCCTCACCACGTCTCCTGCCCAAGCCCTGCCTGCTGTGATCTGCTTTATGTGACCTGCCTGCACGTTCCAGTGTGCCATCCTGGACCAGCTGTCTTCACCACCTGGCTCTCATCTGATGAGGCCACGCCACTGCAGATCCACTTTTCTACAGTACAGCTGGCAACCTGTGCTTCTTTGGGCTCAGCATCCCCTGTCACCATCCCTGAGGGGGGGGGGGGGGGGGGGG
>BLSH010077626.1:165546-176628 GCA_018402905.1 Glandirana rugosa | reverse complement strand
CAGTCACCCTCTTCCTGTGAGAATGTAACAACCCATCACCATTTTGACAGGTGGAATGTCGATTTTTATAAACTATAGTCACCAATGACCCTCAATTTTTGATAAAAAACAAAGTCCTTGGGATCGTTGGAGACCTCCTTGGGATCCCAAGGTATTTTGGGACCAGACAAACTATTCAAAGAGGGACGTAGAATCTAAACATTACCTAAGGAAAGTATGTAAAGTAAATTCACCGAAGAATTTAACCGTCAGTAACATCAACAAGGTATGTGACACACGTCTTAATAATCCGTTTACTCATAAAACTGGTGTAGTAGGAGAAATTTGGTAGTAGGCTTTCGAGCCTATACAGCTTGGAGTAAGACAACATGCATAAAGAGGATGATGTGGTCAAAATACTCATTTGCCTAATAATTCTGCACACAGTGTATGGAACAACTACAATGACTGCCAATTTAAGAAGCCACTTAAATGAAATGTATGAAAGGAATCCATTACAAATCTAAGATGCAGGGAGAAACTTATCAAACAGACCAGGGTTTTATGGAACCCTAGGGTTCCTCCAGAGGTTGCTAGGGTTCCTGAAACAAAAAATAGTTTTTAACTCCCAGTAACCACTGATATCAAATATTTTTAGCTGTAAGGTGGACAGTTTTACCACTACCCAACAATGTAAGAGTGTCCTTCTCCCACTGACCAATAATAAAGGGGGTCCTTCTCCCATTGGCCACCAAAGCATGGGACCAACTACCAATTTAGGAAGGCACCTTTTAAGTAAAATGTATGATAGGAATTCATTGCAAGACTAACCTGCATATTTATAAAGCAAACACTTATCGATTAGACCAGGGTTTCTTAACCAGTGTTTTATGGAACCCTGCGGTTCCTCCAGAAGTTGCTGGGGGTTCCTTGAGTAATGAAGAGTTTTTAACTCCCAGTAACCACTGATTAATTATCTTTTTTAGCTGTTTGTAAGGGGGGTGGTTTTCCCACTGGTTGACAATGCAAGAGTGTCATTCTCGAACCGACTAATAATAGAAGGGGTCCTTCTCCCACTGGCCACCAATATATGGAACAAAAGAAATACAGTATCTCACAAAAGTGAGTACACCCCTCACATTTTTGTAAATATTTTATTCTATCTTTTCATGTGACAACACTGAAGAAATGACACTTTGCTACAATGTAAAGTAGTGAGTGTACGGCTTGTATAACTGTGTAAATTTGCTGTCCCCTCAAAATAACTCAACACACAGCCATTAATGTCTAAATCTCTGGCAAGAAAAGTGAGTACACCCCTAAATGAAAATGTCCAAATTGGACCCAAAGTGTCAATATTTTGTTTGGCCACCATTATTTTCCAGCACTGCCGTAACCCTCTTGGGCATGGAGTTCACCAGAGCATCACAGGTTGCCACTGCAGTCCTCTTCCACTCCTCCATGATGACATCACGGAGCTGGTGGATGTTAGAGACCTTGTGCTCCTCCACCTTCTGTTTGAGGATGTCCCACAGATGTCCCACATATGTAAGGAACTCATTACAAGCATAACTTGAATATTTATAAAGGAAAAACTGATCGATTAGACCAAGGTCTCTCAACCAGGGATCTATGGAACCCTAAGGTTCCTCCAGGGGAAAACTGTGTGTAACACTTTAACTAAAACCGGGAGAACCCATATCACTGTTCTGCAAACATCTGGAAATTGTGTGTAACACTTTAACTAAAACCGGGACAAACCATACTACTGTTCTGCAAACATCTGGAAACTGTGTGTAACACTTTAACTAAAACCGGGACAAACCCATATCACTGTTCTGCAAACATCTGGAAACTGTGTGTGAAACTACAGCAGAGAGAAGAACAGGGATATGGGTTCGCTCTGCTATAGTTTCACATATATGATATGATATCACTGTTCTAAAATCATCTAAAAACTCTATGTGAAACTATAGCAGAGCAAACCCATATCCCTGTTCTCTCTGCTATAGTTTCACACACAGTTTCCAGATGTTTGCAGAACAGTGATATGGGTTCTCCCGGCTTATTTATACTTTTTTGACACAGTTTGAAGATGATTTTAGAACAGTGATATGGCTTTTACCGTTAATTAATACTTTTCAAACACAGTTTGAAGATGGTCCACATCCACCTCCATTTTTGATTTTCTTTATAAAATTATTTTTAAAAAAATGCTTTTAGTTATTTCCCTGTCCCCATTTCTTTGTAGGGCACTTGTCCCACCCTTACCCCCATTTCCTTCCTTTTGCAGACCTCTAGGACTTTCCAGGACTTTTATACAGCCATTTTTGTGCCTAAAAGTTCGGGTCCCCATTGATTTCAATGGGGTTCGGGGTCCAGGACAAAGTTCGGGTTCTGTCCGGACCAGAACCCGGACTTTGTCCCGAAGTTCTGCCAAACCAGCAGAACCCGGACTTCCAGAAGTTTGCTCAACTCTAGTTGTGTGTCATTCTCCAACCGACTAATAATAGAAGGGGTCCTTCTCCCACAGGCCACCATATACGGGACCAATACGCCAACTACCAATTGAAGAAGGCACTTCTTAAAAGAAATGTATGAAAGGAACCCATTACAAGTCGAACTTGCATATTTATAGTAGAGGAACAGATCAATTAAACCAGGGTTCTATGGAACCCTGGGATTCCTCCAGAGGTTACTGAAAGTTTGTTGAACAATGAACAGTTTCTATCTACCAGTAACCACTGATTATTTTTTAACTGTGTGTAGGGGGCAGTTATCCCACTGGTCAACAATGTAAGAGTGTCCTTCTCCCTCAGAGTATTAATATAAAGAGTCCTTCTCCTATTGGCCCCCAGTGTATGGGACCACTACACGGACTACACTGACTACCAATTTAGGAAAGGCACCTCTTTTTTTTAATTCAACAATCTTTTATTATAAAAGAAGAAGAGGTACACAAAAGGAGGTAGCATTATAAATACTCCAAGCATTCAGAAAGCGGCACCATGCAGTACAATTGATATAATCACGGTCTAACAAACATGTTTTGATAATACGTGGTTACAACTGGCTCGTAGCAGTGTGGTTAGTACAGGATAAAACTAGTGCAAGCAACAATAGTAGCACTATTTGCAAGTTTCCTGACATTTCTCGGTGTGCATATATAGGGGCTCAAGTTAAGGTCCTTGATGAGTGATTTCGTGCTCTAAATCCATCTCTGTAGGGGTGGTTGACGATTCCAGCTTTTTGTACGGCAGTGATTGGTTGACCATCGCTATCCATTCCTGGAGAGTCGGTATGTCAGGTCTGAGCCATTTTTTAGCTATCAGAAGTCTAGCCACATGCAAGGTTTCCTGAAAAGTATGGTGGTGTCTGTTTTCTTCCTGGTCAAGGAGTAGTGCCAGTAAATATTGTTTAGGGCACAGTGTTAGGGGGGAGCCCATTTCAGCATGTAGGAACTGGATCACCTGCACCCAGTAACCCTGAATGGCTGGGCAAGACCAAATTAAGTGGAAAAAGGAGCTGTCATGGTCACCGCATCTGGGGCAAGAGGGGTCCCACTGAGGTTTGTATTTGCTTATACGAGCTGAGGTCAGGTATGTTCTGTGTAGGATATATAGTTGTGTGAGTCTATTGGAAAGTTTGGGAGAAACTCTCTTACAAGACGCCAACACATCCGACCAGTCATTATCCTCCAGCTCGCCCACATCCACCACCCATTTGTCCTTCAATTTGTAGGCTATGTCTGTCACCCCAGGTGTAATAAGAGTTGTTTAACAGATAGAGGTTAGCTTCTTGGAGTCCATACCCATGAACACTTCCGCTAGATATAGGGGTGTCAAGTCTAGGATGCGATCAAGGAACTGGCACTAGAGTGCGTGGCGGAGCTGGAGGAAACAAAAGAATATGGCAATGGGCAGGTCAAAGGTCGACTGAAATGATTTGACCCCATTCGCGTTCATCACTTGTGACAGGTACACAACTCCCCGCTCGATCCAAAGGTCTGTATATGGCAAGGAAAGTATTTCCGGGAGATTTGCGTTGCCCCACAGTGGTGAGTGCGCATGGATGAGGGAGGCCCTCAGCTTACCCATTGCTAGATCCCATATTTTGCAGTGGTGATACAGCAGGCCCCTACGACTGCTGAGTACGGCTAGGGTTCGTGTCTCACTAAATAGGATGTGGAAGGGGTGTGTAGCATGGGCAGGGGTCACTGAATGTGCCAAAGTGAGATATCTAATTTTATCCTCTTTGTCAGAGTAAAAGAATTGGGATAATTGGACGGCCAGGTAATAAGTAGACAGGTCAGGTAGGGCAGTGCCCCCTAGGTCTGTCGGGTATTTTAGAGTTTGCCGTGCTAGTTTATGCCTGGCATTTCCCCAAATAAAGGAGTTAAGAATAGAATCCATGGTTTTGAATATTTGGAGGTGTAAGTATGTTGGAGCATGCCAAAAGGCATAGAGGAGTTTGGGTAGCAAAATCATCTTCACCAGGTTTACGCGCCCCATAACCCTGAGAGGAAGACGTGCCCATATCTGTGTCTTGGCTTTGATTAGGTTGTATAGGGGTTCAACGTTTAACCTGGTTTACTCTTGGGGGAAACGGGTAATGAAAACTCCTAGATACTTAATCTAGCTCGCCCGGGACAATGGAAGGAGGGCCTGTGCAGCGCTGGGGGCTGTAGACCCGAAAACACCCCGAAGCTTTAAATAAGTTGTAATGCTGCCACCAGGGAGGGGCCTGCATCCTCCAAGTATATCAGCATGTCGTCTGTATATAAACTAATGGGCTCAACCAAAGGACCTGATCTCAGACCCCTGATCTTTGGGTGGTTTCTGATGGCTATTGTCAGTGGTTCAACGGTAAAGGCATACAGCAATGGGGAGAGCGTGCATCCCTGGCGTGTGCCTCTATTCAATGGGAAAGAGTCAAATATTTTGCCATTTGCCAGGACATTAGCCCTGGGGGATTGATATAAAAGTTGGATCTAGGTTATGAATTTGGGCCAAAGCCATATCTGCGGAGACATTCCCATAGGTAGGCCCATTCGATGGAGTCGAATGCCTTAGCCGCATCCAAACTGACAATGACTCTGGAGCCAAGGAAGGCACCTCTTAAATGAAATGTATGACAGAAATCCATAACAAGTCTAAGATACATACAGTATTTATAACGGAGAAAATTATCGATTAGATCCGGGTTTCTCAACCAGAATTCTGTGAAACTTTGAGGTTCCTCCAGAGGTTGCTAGGCGTTCCTTGAGCAAAGATTTTCTAACTCCCTGTAACCACTGATATAAATTATTTTTTAGCTGTGTGTAAGAAGAACCGTTTTCAAACTGGTCAAACATTGTAGGTGCTTCTCCCATTGGCTAGCATACAGTATGTATAGGACCACTACACTGACTACTAATTTAGGAAGGTACATCTTAGGCATTTTATATTCTATTCTGTTTTATTCTATTCTTTTTTATTCTATAAAGCAGGCCAAGTAGACATCATCATCTGATTTCACTTTAATATCTTACTGTGTCTATTGCAATATGTTTCCATTTTGAATCCAAATTCATTTTCAAATGATAATTTGGATAATTAGTGTCATTATAATTTATTTCTGATTTGTTGAAATTCAGATACATCTAAACTTCAGAATAACAGAAATTTTGTCCGAATTTAGATTAGTAATAAAACTAATTGCACATGTCTATCTCAAATACAGAGATATACCTGTTGATATGCCAGAAATCCAGTGTGCTTCTATGGATATTACTGTGTTTGGTCTATGACATCATGGGTATTTTGTTAAAGTCATCGACCAAATATGATAATGTTCATATTTGGTCAATGATGTCACCTAGGAGACCCCTCCCTTTTATTTGCATTTTAGCGGCAGGGACCAAAGTTGTCATTCAATGCAAGGGAAAAAGTATGAACAGGAGAGTGTCTATGGGCATTGGGCATCATGATTGGCGAGGATCTGCATCACTGGATGACGTGATTGATGATGGATGCGCATCTTGGGACTTTTTTTTTTCTTTTATAAAGGACTTGTCAAAAACTGTGTATTTACTATTCACATTTTATTTTTGTTAATTATTAGGGGTACAATGTACTCCTTACTTAATAAAGGGGGGGGGCAGTATCTGGGGGCCCCCTTAAAACCAAAGAGTCTTTATTTTCCAAACGAGAAAAACAGGATCTAAAGTCCCCGTCTGCTCCAGGCCTCCAAAGAAAATTCACCACAGTCCAGCAGGGTCTCAGTAGCCCAAACAGTGCACAGCTCCTTTCACAAGCATGTTCTGCTCCACACCACATCTCATGGACACCTTGCAGGCGGGTTGACCCTTTCAGGACCACAGTACTCTAATTCAGGGTTGGAGGCTCTTTCCCACTGAAAGCCTCTCTGCCCCTCTGACATCCCAGTTCCCATCTCAGAATGAACAATCCTGGTGAAACCGCATGTCAGTTTTTTCCCTTCTCTGGGTCACCCTGGAACCCTCACCATGCATGGGTAAGAATTCCTTAGAACTCCTTAAGTGTCTCTTTTTGTCTTTCTTAAAGTGACCATAACTCAAACAGTAGAGATATATACCTGTAATCCAGGACCCTTCTCTGGCGTCCTGTAATATATATATATATATATACAGGATTTATATAGCACCAACAGTTAGCGCAGCGCTTTACAACATGAGGGCAGACAGTACAGTTACAATACAATTCAATACAGGAAAAATCGGAGTGCCCTGCTCATGGGAGCTTACAGTCTAGAAGGGAGGATCGAGTGGTACAAAAGGTAATAACTGTGTGGGATGAGCCGATGGAGAAAATGAAAGTACAGTTGTTAGGTGGGGGAAGAATAGGCTTTTCTGAAGAGAAGGTGTTAGGAAAAGCAAAAATGTGCGTGGGCATCACCTGTGCACGCGTGCCAATGGCGCCAAAACTGACTATTTAACCAGACAGCACCTTGCAGCAGATGCTGTCCGTTCTACAGCGTTCCTGTGACCCCCTGTGATTACTATTGAGAGACTTCCTGCATCTGTGACCCTGGCTACTCCTGTGGACTTTGCTGCTATCTGCCTGCCCTTGACCCTGGCCTGTTTACGACTATCCTCTTGCCTGCTCCCTTGGTACTTCCTGCACGTTGCCGACTCAGCCTGTACCCGACCATCCGTTTGCCTGATCCCTCTGTACTGCACCGCTCGCCAGTTGCCGACCCAGACTGTACCACTACCCTTCAGCTTGCAAGAGCTTCAGTGGACTTCTACCAACCATCTGAGAGTTGTCCAGCCCTCGTGCCCCCCTGCGCTCCAGAGCTCCCTGCCCACACTACCAGGGGCTCTCGAACCAGGGCCGCAAGAGAGGTTGCCCCCGCATAAGCCAGACTCTACCACCAGGTACGTGACAGAAGGATTTTCTGGGATCGTCTAAATGTGGACCGAGTAGGAGAGAGTCGGACAGATTGGGGTAGGGAGCTCCAAAAAATAGGAGAGGCTCAGAAAAAGTCCTGGAGATGATCATGGGAGGAGGTGACAAGGGAGCTAAAGAACAGGAGGTCTTGAGAGGAATGAAGAGAGGAATTAGGTTGGTATTTTACTTTCAATCTTTTTTATTGAGTATATCATAAAGAAATAGATACAATTGAAATTTAAAAGGATGTCAAGCTAACAGTAACAATAACACTAACTGCCCCAAGCAAGGGAACAAACATGTGCAAGAAAATATGTGTACCACTGTAGAAAACAGTTTAAGATTAAAAGTTGTAAACAACCATTTATTGTAGTGCACGTTGTGCGATCCATGCATCTTCCACAGCTCCGACATTAAGACTTTCGAAGCGAGGATGACACATGGAAACACACTCTTCACTAGTCAAAGTGTCCAACATTATTTAAAGCGGAGTTCCACCCTTTTTTTACAAAAAGAGTAGCTGCTGACTTTTAATAATCGGATAGTTGCCTGTCCCCCGGTCCAGGGATGCGGCCATCTGCTACTTAGCTCCTCTCCCCCTCCTCCATGCAGCACCGGCATTGCAACTGTGGGTGCCCGGCTTTGGCTTCAAAGACGGGCAGGCACTACGCATGCGCGAGCCACGCTGATGTGCTGTGAATGGCTGGGCAATCTTCTGGGACCTGTGACGTGTCCCAGAAGATTGCAGGGAGCCAGGTTGGAGAGGTGAACTTCCTTCCGGCTCTGCGGAGCCAGGAGAGGAAGTGGGAGCTGGGTAACTGTAAAAAACAAGTATCCCCCTCGAAAAAAAAGGACATGCCAATTGTAGCATGTCAGGGGGTCACCGTCACTTAAAGCGGAAGTTCCACTTTCGGATAGAACTCCGCTTTAAGCTCGTAGCATATTAGATGAAGAAAAAACGATCTTGACGCCCCCTATGGGGTGTTAGAAGGTACTAATGGTTATAGAAACTTCTCTTCATCAATCAATAGATACCGGTATCTCCTTGAATCAGGACCAAAAATTTGCAAGGGGGTTCAAAATCAGGTAAAATTACTTGGCATCAGACAAAGACCGAGAAGGACAAGGAAAGTTACTAGAAAAGAGAGAGGAGGAGAAGAGAAAGCAAAGACAGAGGGAGGGGAGAACGGTAGGGAGAGTTTGTGACCATCCGAGAAGAGCTCAGGCAAGGAACATTTCCTAGGCACAGAGATGGGTATGGATTTAATTTGCCCATGGTTCCCATATGGCTTCAAATTTCATTGTGGTATCAAGTAGGATACTGACCATCTTTTCTTGGGCCATAATCCATTACATTTTTCTTTTAGCCATAGGGAAGGAATGCGAGGCACATTTCCAGGCCTTGGCTATGGTTATAGCTTGGTATTTTGAGACTAGGCTAGTGATCTATCTGGGAGCCAAGTTGTAGATGGCTTTGTAAGTTGTTGTTAGTATTTTGAATTTAATTTGTTGGGTGAACGGAAGCTAATGAAGGGATTGACCAAGAGGGGTAGCAGACAGGGAGCAGTTGGTAAGGTGGATGAATCTGGCAGCAGCATTCATGATGGATGGAAAGTAGGATAGCCTATGTAAAGGTAGGCCAATGAGGAGGGAGTTGCAGTAGTCGAGGTGAGAGATAATCAGGGAGGGAATTTGGAGCTTTGTGGTGTCATTGGTTAGGAAGGGGCATGTTTTAGAGGTGTTGCAGAGGTTGAGGCGGCAAGATTTGGCCAGTGATTGGATGTGGGGACAAAAGGAGAGTTTGGAGTCCAGGAATAAACCTAGGACCTTGGCATGCGGGAACGGGTTGATGGTTGTGCCATCGTTTTTGACAGAGAAGTCACAGACTGACATGTTGGTCAGTAAATGAGTTATGTGTGTGGAGACTGAAGAAGTAAGCTGAGGGGTAGAGAGATACATTTGGGTGTAGTCAGGGAAGAAATGGTATTGTAAGCCATGGGGAGGATATTACCTGATCCAGGGAGGAGGTGTAGATCGAGAATAGAAGAGGTCCAAGAACACCTTGGGGGAGCCCAACAGAGAAAAGAAGAGGAGAGGAGGATGTAAGTATACGTAGGATGTAATGCTAAAGGTGCGGATGGAGAACCTACATATGCAGTATACAGTATATATATATATATACAATTATATAAAATTGCTGGTCAAGGGAACGACTAAGGACACTACTAAGGGATCCTGTCCTACTTTATACCAGCGGTATCACACGATTCTGGCTTTCTCTGTTTCCTTACCCCTGGTGAGTGTTGGCGAGATATCCACCGTTCTGGCCAGGGAGACCTGTGAGGATCCATCCAGGAGGCACTCTTCCTTAGCTGAAGGCACCTGCATTGTGATCGCAGGAGCCAGAGTGGAGCTGATCCTTAAAGGCTGTATTCCCTGTGTTGTTTCTACCAGATTCTGGTAAGCGTACATCTTACCCTCATTTGAGGATTTGTTGACCATCTATATATGTATCAGAGCTGGAGGTCTGTTCACTGACTTTGTCAATTTATCCTAAGGACTCTTATTATAACATTTTGAACTAAACATAAAAGTTTTCTTTGGCTCATTTTGGCGCTGTATTTATGTGATTATATATATAAAAGTATTGGGGCGCCTGCCTTTACACACACATGAAATTTAATGGCATCCCAGTCTTAGTCTGTAGGGTTCAATATTGAGTTGGCCCACCCTTTGCAGCTATAACAGCTTCATCTCTTCTAGGAAGGCTGTCCACAAGGTTTAGGAGTGTCTATGGGAATGTTTGGCCATTCTTCCAGAAGCGCGTTTGTGAGGTCATGCACTGATGTTGGACGAGAAGGCCTAGCTTGTAGTCTCCACTCGAATTCGTCTTAAATGTGTTCTATCGGGTTGAGGTCAGGACTCTGTGCAGGACAGTCAAGTTCCTCCGCCCCAAACTCACTCATCCATGTCTTTATGGGCCTTGCTTTGTGCACTGGTCCAAATCATTTGGTGGAGGGGAGATTATGGTGTGGGGTTGTCTTCCAGTGATTGGGCTGGGCCCCTTAGTTACAGTGAAGGGTAATCCTAAGGCATCAGCATCCCAAGACATTTTGGACAATTTCATGCTCCCAACTTTGTGGGAAGAGTTTGGGGATGGCCCCTTCCTGTTCCAACATGACTGCCCACCACTGCACAAAGCAAGGTCCATAAAGACATGGATGAGCGAGTTTGGGGTGGAGGAGCTTGACTGACCTGCACAGAGTCCTGACTAGTGTTGAGCGAACCCGGACTGTAACGTTCGGGTCCGTACCGAACTTTAGGGTGTCCGTGGCACGGACCCGGACCCGGACATTTCAAAAATCGTTCGGGTTCGGTCCGGGGTTCTGCTATTTTACTCCACGTGTTGAGAAGCTGCAGGGCAGCCAATCAACAAGCGTTTCACTGGTTTGCCCTTAGAAGCCATCACAGCCATGCCTACTAATGGCATGGCTGTGATTGGCCAGTGCATCATGTGACCCAGCCTCTTTATAAGCTGGAGTAACTTTACAGGCCCAGGCCCAGGCACGGTGCCTGTGGGATTTCAAGCCATGCCTGGGCTTGCAATGTCAGGCCCAAGCGAGTTGTGATCAGTCCTGAGACACGTCCAGTCAGTTCGAGGAGGTGGGGTTTGAGCGAGTAGGTACAGAAATAC
>BLSH010077626.1:149294-160604 GCA_018402905.1 Glandirana rugosa | reverse complement strand
TAGTTTCCATTACTCGATCCGGTCACCGCGGTAACAGGGAAACAAAAATGGTGTAACTCAACCGGGTGGGAAACGTCGATATTGTCGAAGTTGAGAAGACCTTTCCGACAGGTGTTCCAAATCCTCACAGATACCCTTACAAACTGGCAAGAAGGTCTTCGCGTAAACGTTCCAGTCCGTGACTACACCTGTTCTTCCGGACCGAGCGTCAGAGGTGAGATTTTCCACAAGATAGCCCAACTCCAGTCCTGATCTCAACTCGCTTGTGGACCTTCAAGCCCAAGACGACCAGGCAGGCTTGATCGTTGTCCGTGCGATCGTTCGGGTTCCGTCCGGACCCGGACTTTGTCCCGAAGTTCGGACGGACCAGCAGAACCCGAACTTCCAGGTGTTCGCTCAACTCTAGTCCTGACCTCAACCCGATAGAACACCTTTTAGAGTGGAGACTGCGAGCCAGGCCTTCTTGTCCACATCAGTGCCTGACCTTGCAAATGCGCTTCTGGAAGAACGGTCAAACATTCCCATAGACACTCCTAAACCTTGTGGACAGCCTTTCCAGAAGAGTTGAAGCTGTTATAGCTGCAAAGGGTGGGCCAACTCAATGTGGTAAAAACAAAGGGACAATGGCGCCACTGGCCTAGCTCATTACCTTTGATAAAGCCTTTATTTAAAACGTTAAAAATATACTCACAAACGAGCTGTTAAAATAAGCATTCCAAGCAAATGTGAAGTCCTGCCAATTCATCGACACGTCATATACGGCTGGTCCTCACACCGTGAAGGCTAACGCGTTTCGAGGTTTTAAAACCTCTTCTTCAGAGCCTGCAACACACCAACTGAACCACACATTTATACTATAGATAATGACATAGTGGGAAGGTAAAACTGCATGTCACCGCGCCTTTTCGGGGCATGTGCCCTGCAGAGGAGTATTTGTGTACTCCGCCCATTAGTTCCTTTAACAGCTCGTTTGTGAGTATATTTTTAACTTTTTAAATAAAGGCATTATCAAAGGTAATGCGCTAGGCCAGTGCGCCATTGTCCCTTTGTTTTTACCACAGTGTCTTTGGACTATCCCCGGCTCAACAGTGGCAGCAAGGCTGCTCATTATCCAAAGTGCCTTTTTAAACATTTTTAGAATTGAAACATTGAACCAGGATGTCACTCCCCTCTGAGCGCGGGATAACAAGTATTTGTTGATGGGCCAACTCAATATTGAACCCTACGGACTAAAACTGGGATACCATTAAAGTTCATGTGCATGTAAAGCAGTGGTTCTCAACTCCGGTCCTCAGGACCCCCCAACAGGCCAGGTTTGCAGGATAACTGAAAGACATCACAGGTGATAAAATGTGCTGCTCAGTGATTGCAGTGTTCTAGTCTGCATCTCCCCAAGGTAATACTTAAAATCTGGCCTGTTGGTGGGTCCCGAGGACCGGAGTTGAGAACCACTGGTGTAAAGGCAGGTGTCCCAATACTTTTGATAGAATGTAGGGCTTTTTTACATAGAGATACGTTGTATTTTAGGCTATGGTTCCTTACACTGAAACAAAACAAGACCTCCTCTGCTAAACTTTTCTTTTGCACAGTATATCCATATATCAATTACCTTTACATGCCACTTGTTTCAAGTCACCCAGGGGTAGCCCAAGTTTAAAAACATAAAAAAGTCACAAAGTAGAATAATCACAGAACAGCATCATTTCCGACACCCAATTCATAATAACTGTCCAGTCCAGCCGTGCAGCCGGACCTGAGTGCCCCTCTACCCATAAAGTTCTATAAAACCCGTCATTTGGGAATAGAAAGAGTTTTGCGCTGTAGCGGGTGGCGAGTCTCACAAAGCCCCGTAATTGTCCGCTGTGATGATTTTATCTTTCTTGTTAAGCGGGTCATTTAATGTTAGAAAAGGGCTGCGGTGTATAATGACAGAGCGCACTCATAAACCCACTTAATTACAAACACAAGAACATGGATAATAAAAGGACAGCTGCCAGGGAGAGGATCGCTTGCAAGAAAATGCAGTTCAATGAGATGGAGATCTAGAATAGTGTTTGCATGTAAAGTGATTGATTTTTTTTTTCCAGTGGCAATAAAAGCGAATGCATCACTTATAATTCCTACTACTGAGATGAAAAAATAATGCTCATGTAATACAAAGTCACTGTCAGGACCTGGGACACCTGCTGGTGGCACTGTGCTTACCAGAGCGCAAATTTGTAGTTCCAGTGCCCACCAGCGGGTGTCTCCCAGCAGTTTCTAATAATCCGTCTCCACCTGATGCTGGTTGCCGGGAGAGTACTTAAAGCGGTTGTCTACCCATCTGAAAAAAAAAAAATGACAGCCTGCAAGACAATAGCATAATGAGCTAGTATGCACCGCATACTAGCTCATTATGAAATACTTACCTTGAAACGAAGATCCGACCGGGTTGCTCGGTCCGCTCTGTGGGAGCGGACATCTTCCCCCGGATCTTGCTTCCGGGTACGCGGCTCCGGCGCTGTGACTGGCCGGAGCCGCAAGACGTCACTCCCGCGCATGCCCGCGGGACCCGTCTCCCCGCCAGTGTCCGCCCCTATTGCCGGGGCTTTGCCGAGACATACAAGGTGCATGCGCCATAACTCCAAAGCATTTTGGAGAGGGAATATCTCCTAAACCAGGGGTCCTCAAACTATGGCCCTCCAGTTGTTCGGGAACTACAATTCCCATCATGCCTAGTCATGTCTGTGAATGTCAGAGTTTTACAATGCCTCATGGGATGTGTAGTTCCGCAACAGCTGGAGGGCAGTAGTTTGAGGATGTCTGTCCTAAACCGTACAGGTTTAGGGGATATTCATTTTACCTACAGATAAACCATATTATAGGCTTACCTGTAGGTAAAAGTAGTAAAATTGGGTAGACAACCGCTTTAAAGTGGATGTAAACCCACCACTCACCCAGTATAAACTAATTACACAGTATTAATGTATATGTACATGCATTGTAAGTGTATGTTGTACATGACCTTGCAAATGTCACCCCTTTCTGCAGTAGCAGCCTTGCAAAACACTGGAATCAGTGGGTGTCTCTCTTTGCTGAAGCTCAGTGGGTGGAGTTGTGATGTCACAAGACTCCCCACCCACCTCTATACTGAGAGCTGGAGGAGATGGGAGGGGGGAGTGTGAGGCTCTTTTTGCTCCCTGCTGGAGATAAGAATTTCCCTTAGCTGGTCTTTCTCTAAGGCCCCTTTCACACTGAGGCGTTTTACAGGCGCTATTTAGCTAAAAATAGCGCCTGTAAAGCGCCTCAAAAATCCCTCCCCACCCACCCCAATGTGAAAGCCGGAGTGCTTTCACACTGGGGCGGTGCGCTTGCAGGACGTTACAAAAAGTCCTGCAAGCAGCATCTTTTGGGCTTTGAAAACAATGGGCAGCGATTCCGAAGCGGCTGCACACCGCCTCGGTAGCGCGGCGCGCCGGCACTTTTAACCCCGTTTTAACCCCTTGTGGGGGGTTAAAAGTGCCCCGCACCCGCCTGCATAGTGGCGCCATAGCGCCTCTATAACAGCGCTAAATCCCCGCTGAGACTAGCGGGGATTTACCGCTACCGCCTGCCAGCCCCAGTGTGAAAGGGGCCTTAAAAAGATAAGAGCATTGTTCAGAGCTGGATTAACTCTTTGTGGCAAAACTGGGCACAGATGATATGATATCCTCTCCTGTATAAGGTAGAAGTGTAAGTAGCATTTTTTTTTCGGGTTTACATCCACTTTAAATCCCTTTTGTGCTGATGCACTTAGCGTCTTTCTAAGTCAGATGCTGCTGCCATTTATCCTGCTCCTGATCTTACTGTTGCTCTGCATCCTGTACCCTGAACCCTGCTTTCTTAAACCTTTGTTTCTGATCCCAGTCCTGGTCCCCCCCACCCTTTCTTCCATCTCCTGTATCCCCTCATGTGACCTGTGCTTCCCATCTTGAAATTATTGACAGACGTTAATGTCTGCAAAATTTTGCAGAAGCAGAAACTTTGAGTTTCACTGTTTATGCAAAATTTGCTTGCCAAAAAAAAAAACTAAAGTCAGTGTATATTTAGGATAGTATAGTTTACTCCCGTAAGACCCCTTTCACGCATTGTGCGAGTTGTCCTGCGATTTGGGACTGCAGAGTCTCATGACAAGTCGTTCCCCATGATCTCCAATGAGTACCGTTCATATCTGGGTGGCTTTCAAGTCGTGCCGACATCAAATTAGTCCCTGCATTACTTTGGCCCAACTTTGATGCAACTTGAGGTCCATAGACTTCAATGTTAAACCCTCAAAGTCTCATGCAAATCGCAACTGAATAATATAGATGCGATTTCTGTACTATTTCTGTACGACTTTGTAATATGTTTTTATTGAGCCAAAGTTGCAACAAAGACGGGTCAAATTCGTACTCAGGGCCGGCTCTACCACCAGGCGGAGTAGGCGACCGCCTAGGGCGCACTGCAACCTAGGGCGCCTGGCCACTGTTGATCTGTCGCTGGCTGCTCTGCATTGATTCATGTAAAAACTGACACTGCCTGACTGAGATAATGAGATTGTATTATCACAACCCATTTGCAAATGTATATAGAAATAGTGACCAAATACCTCCCCCCTGCCCCTGTCCCTCGTGAGGCTGTATTTGATGGGCACAGGTGAAGCTGTATGAGATGGGCACAGGTGAGGCTATATTGATTGGCACTGTATTTGATGGGTTCTGGTGAGGCTGCATTTGATTGGCGCTGATCAGGCTGGGCAGGGAAAAGGGGGTGGGGTCAGGGGTGGAGCCAAGGGGGCGGCAAAATGAGGTTTCGCCTAGGGTGTCAAAAATCCTTGCACCAGCTCTGGTCGTACTGATCCCAAATCGTGCCAAAATCGCGGTAAAATCGCGGCATAAAATCAGGTCGCACAAGTGTGAAAGGGGTCTTATGGCCCGCACACACGATCCGAAAATCGGACGAAAAATACCGCATACGATGCGATCGTACGATAATCAGATCGTTACTACACAGCTTATGAGAGCCGATCATGACAGTTCATCCGATAATATCCGATCAGACATACATGAAAATTATCGCATGATAACACGTCGTATGATATTCACTTAATCAGTACAGTTGCCATCGGAAAATACAATACAAATCCACTACAACACGTGGCATCACTTCCGATTTTTTATTCTGTCGTACGAGAATTTTTGTGACTTTAGTAAACTCTTCCGATTCGATCTGAGATTAGCATGCAAAAAAAAAAAACGGATGATCTGTCGTCCGATTTTCGGATCGTGTGTACGGGGCATTAGTGTTTTTTATATTCATTTTTTTTTATTTATCTCTTTATTTATTTTGCTGTATGATTTTTTTTTTCATTCTCTGGAAAAAGCATTTAAAGTGAAATGCGTGTATAATAAAATAAGATAACCTTTATTTCTTTCAACATTTATTACTCAACAAAAAAAACATATTAAAGGGGTTCTTTGTACAGAAATCATTTTTCATGCCAAGACAATGCTCTTAATGCTTCTCCCTGCACCATCGCGCTTGCAAATGTTTGTTCTCGCCCTAATCTCTCTCTCTCTAATCTTGGAAAATGGTGAAGTTGAATCTCATTTGAATGCGTTTCACAGACAACATGGTTCGCTTCCTCAGGACAGAACAGTGATATCTATTAAAGCTTTTTTTTATAACTTTAAATGTTTTATTTATTTTGTACAAAGAAAATACAGAAACCACCAGCAGTAAGTTAAAGAATAGAGTCCTCTTACACGGTGTTAGACAATCACATACATAATGCAAAAAACATATCTAAAGCTTTATTGCATTGCATATATTGATATTGAATATTTCAATACAAAATATTATGTTATGGACATAATATTCCACTGGAAATGAGCCAAGAGAAAAAATGTCAAATTTGCATTGACCATAATGACAGGACCTAATTTTGAACCTGCAACCTCTGCTGTGTTTGGCAGTATCTCTTCTTGCTGAGCCTCCTGAGATGCCAGTCAGTGATCAGTGGACCCTTGGTGGTCCACAAGAAAATTTTGGTGGTCCCCAGGGGTTCTGCCACAAATCAACATTGTGGCAGATGTGTACAGCCCAATGTTGTTTCCAGTGTTGTTCTCAATGCACGCTGACAGGAAGCAAGATCCAAAAATACATGGATGAGCAAGTTTGGGGTGGAGGAACTTGATTGGCCGGCACAGAGTGCTGACCTCAACCCGATAGAACACCTTTGGGATGAATTAGCGCAGAGACTGCGAGCCAGGCCTTCTCATCCAACAGCCTTACCTCAAAAATGCCCTTCTGGAAGAATGGTCAAACATTCCCATAGACACTCCTAAACCTTTGATGAGATCTGCGAATGGCCACTAGGGGGCACGCGCCCGCTGCACTCCTGAGGAGTGTGCCCGCGGCTCGGAGGGACCCGATGTCCGCCAGCGAGCCGCGATGAGCGGCCACAGGGAAAGAACGGGGAACCGCCGATGTAAACACGGCGGTTCCCCGCTCTGTTAGTAGGGGCATGGGACATCTACTGATTCCTGTCTCTGGGATCAGTTAAATCCCTCATGCCCATGTTAGCCCAACCCCCCCACAGTAAGAACACACCCAGGGAACACAGTTAACCCCTAGATCTCCTCCTGCAGGTTAACCCCTTCACTGCCAATGACAGTAATCAGTGCACATTTAAACTTCTGATCGCTGTATAAATGTCATTGGTCCCAAAAAAGTGTCAAAAATGTCCGACATGTCCGCTGCAATATCGCAGTACCGCTAAAAATCGCAGATCGCCGCCATTACTAGTAAAAAAAAAAAAAAAAAAATAGAAAAAACCCCAGAAATGAATTCTTACCATCCGTAAACGCTGCAATTTTTGCGCAAACCAATCAATAAACGCTGATTGTGATTTTTTTTATCACAAATATGAGGAAGAATATAAATCGGCCAAAACCAGTGAAAAAAAATGTTTTTTTATTTTTTTTTTGGATTTGAATTTTAGCAAAAAGTAAGAATTTTGGGTTTTTTTGCAAAATGGTCGCTCTTCTTTCGTTTATAGCGGCAATCAGAAATGACGCAGAGGCGATCAAATACCACCAAAAGAAAGCTCTGTTTGTGGGAGAAAAATTCTGTTTGGGTGCAACGTCGCACGACCACGCAATTGTCAGTTAAAGCGACGCAGCGCCGAATCGCAAAAAGTGCTCTGGTCCTAACGTGGGGAAACCTTCCGGTTGGTAAGTGGTGCTGAGCAACCTGAGCTCTGAGAGGGGAGGGCTGAGCCCAGCCCTGACACAAAGTAACCCTTAAAAGACAAAGCAAAACAAGCACTGTACCGTCAAAATGATTGAAAATAAAGGAAAATACCCTTAGCCCTCCTCATTAGATCTAACTCAAACATAAGCAGATTAGAAATGGGAGGCTATCAACATGCAAACTATGCATATAACAAATAGATAGACCGGATAGGTCTATATATGGGGAATATTGGAATGTTTGCAGTGCCACATAAAGAAAGAATAGGATAGTAAACAGAGTAAAATCAATGGATTTTAATGATACATTATTTTTTTAAAAATCACGACACTTGACAAGGTGGCATAGATAAAATTACGGCAGTGATCATTTTCTTGAGCTCGACAATGTTACAGTGGTGTATACAAAGTAAGTCGCGACATGTTTCGCTGTGGAGATAGCTTCATCAGGGGACAGATGATAAAACACCAGTGCAGCTCAAATCTGAGCTCCAGTCTCACCCCAAGTGGCACCACCGGCAGTTAAAATCAAAAGGTGCGCAACAATATATTGCGGTTTAGAGTGTATGGTATAAGAAACCTGGAGCCAGAATGCCAAGATTGAATCTGGACATATCCAAATGGCTAGAGTGGCGTGTAGTGCATGGCTCCTAGGATCCTCTCGGTGTCCTCTTATTTCTCACTTCACCGCTAATCTCCGCACCAAATCTTATTGACACCCTCACCAGATTTGGTTGAGTATCCGGTCTCCACGTAAACCCATAGAAATCCAAAGCCCTGAACATCTCCTTGTCCCCTGACCTCCAGACCCAACTACAGGACTTCCTCCCATTTACCTGGATGACTACCCATATTTCTTATCTAGGTATTAAGTTCACTGCTAACCCAGCTGACCTCTACACTACAAACTATCCTCCCATGCTCACACAACTTAATAATCTTATGACAAAATGGTCATCACTACCATTAGCATGGATGAGTAGAATTACAATTGTCAAAATGTCTATCCTCCCTAAGATACTTTATCTCTTCAGAGTTCTCTCAACACAGGTTCCCTCATACTATCTGCGGATCCTACAACGTGGGGCCTCTCGTTTCATTTGGGGAGCACTTAGGCCACGACTACCTCCCAACACTCCTCGCTTCTGCAGTGGATTAAGTGTGCCTAATTTCACAAAATACTACTATGTGGCCCAGCTCACACAGCTAACCAAATACCATGCCACAAAGGAAACCCCATTATGGGTTGCACTGGAATCAGTTGACTGCGACCCACTTTCCACTACTAACCTCCTATGGCTCAAGGCTTTCCAAAACCGATCTATCGACAACCCAATCACCAAACATAGTATTTCCATTTG
The DNA here is from genome assembly GCA_018402905.1 of Glandirana rugosa. Lineage (NCBI taxonomy): Eukaryota > Metazoa > Chordata > Amphibia > Anura > Ranidae > Glandirana > Glandirana rugosa. Next base: position 151,993 of record BLSH010077626.1, on the reverse strand, counting down.
GGATAGACTCAAGACACTCTTTGGATTTCAATCGCATCACAACCCACTCCTCTCTTTCCTACGCAATCCCGCTTTCTACCTGGCCTGGCCTTCCCCGATCTCCTTTTCAAATTGGGCCACCGCTGGACTGATCCGCTCATATCACCTCTACAAGTCCGCTACCATCACTCCTTTTCCCATTTTTTGTGAAACGCATAACCTTCCGAAAATGGAAACATATAGGTATCTACAAATCAAACATTCCTTGACTCCAAACGCACCGCTCGACACAACCTCCCCGAACTTCTCCATCTTTGAACAGGCCTGTAAATCTGACCCCCAAAAATGTGGACTCCGACTTCTATGCCCAACTGCTCTCGCACACTGCCCCCCCCCCCCCCCCCCACTTACATGAACAAATGGGAGACAGACCTAAATTTACAAGCAGACACGATTGGGCCGAAATCGGGCAAAAGACCAAATCAGCCTCACCAAAAATAGCTCTTGAACAGTGGCAGCCCATCCATCAGGGCGCACGGTTGCTGCCTCCTCTCTCCTGTCACCCCCTCATTGTCATGGATAGATTCATGCATAGCATGAATCTATCCATGGCCGCCCGTGACCACACCGCCCCTTTGTGGCACCGGCCTCATGAAATACCGCATCGGGGGGTGTCCATGAAGCATCTCATTAGAGCCGTAGGCTCTAATTGGCTTCATTAAAGTGTGGCTCATAGCACAAAGCGTGCCGCCACAAGCCCTTAGAAAGGCAAATGAACATTTGCCTTTCTAACTTGGTTACCGCTCTCAGCCAATCAGGAAGCCCCGGAATGTTACCGGTTGCCTGATTGGCGGAGAAGACAGGCGATCCTGTTGGACGCCTATCTCAGACGAGAAGGAGGATGTCGCCAGAGCACGGAGAGCACGCTCCCCACTCGCCGGACTCTGCACACTCCAGCACGCTCCCCACTGGCCGGACTCTGCACACTCCAGCACGCTCCCCACTGGCCGGACTCTGCACACTCCAGCACGCTCCCCACTGGCCGGACTCTGCACACTCCAGCACGCTCCTGGCTTGCGGACTCTGCACACTGCCAGCCTGCTAATAGATAGGGGAAGTACGGGACTTTGTCCCGACTTGGGGGGGGAGGTGTCTGCAATGTACCCCACCTGTGATAATGGCTGCAATTTACCCCCACCTGAGATATTGGCTGCAATTTACCCCCACCTGTGATAATGGCTGGAATGTCCCCCACCTGCGATACTGGCTGCTATATACAGATGATGGAAAGGTCCACTCATTGCAGGCAGAGATCTGTTTTACGCGCCCTGGAAGTATCAGAGTGTTTAAGTATTCCGCTATAATATATGGGAGTGTCACAGAGCTGAATTTTACAGCAAGTGAAAGTGTCGGCTTTAGTCGTTTTATTGATCCCTCAAGGTCAAGCTGAAGCTAAATTTTGTTCTTGTAAATAGATTGTTCATTGCAGATTCAGGACTGACAGATGAGAATAGTGGAAAATAATTCCAAGGTATCAGAATAAGTTTAAATTCCTTTCTAGAAACCTATAATTATTTTTTATTACACAAAATCTTATCCCTGAGCCAGGGTACAACCAGAAAGGTTGCAGAGCATACTAGTACCCTATGGGGTTGACTTACTTAAAGAGGAAGTAAACTTCCCTCCAATGTTTGTACCTATAGGTAAGCCTATAATAAGGCTTACCTATAGGTACTGTAAATATCTTACTGTCAGTGGCGGCTGGTGAAATTTTAAAATGGGGGGGCACCAGACCCCGCCCTTCCTTTTTACCCCTCCCACTTCTCATAAGCCCCACCCCTTATAGTTTCCACCCCTTGTGTCAGGCGTATATGGTCCAACATCACCAGATAGGGTATACAGCATCACCAGATAGGCGTATACAGTATCACCAGATAGGGGTATACAGAGTCACCAAATAGGAGTATACAGAGCCACCAGATAGCAGTATACACTTACAGAGAACCAGATAGCGATATACAGAGTCACCATATAACAGTATACAGAGTCAATATATAGCAGTATACAGAGCCCCAGATAGAATTATACAGAGCCCCAGATAGCAGTATACAGAGCCCCAGATAGGGTATACAGCATCAACACATAGGGGTATACAGAGTCACCAAATAGGAGTATACAGAGCCACCAGATAGCAGTATACACTTACAGAGCACCAGATAGCAGTATACAGAGCCACCATATAACAGTATACAGAATCACCATATAGCAGTATAGAGAGCCCCAGATAGCAGTATACAGAGCCCCAGATAGCAGTATAGAGAGTCACCATATAGCAGTATACAGAGTCACCATATAGCAATATACAGAGTCACCATATAGCATTATACAGAGCCCCAGATAGCAGTATACAGAGCCCCAGATAGCAGTATACAGAGTCACCATATAGCAGTATACAGAGCCCCAGATAGGGTATACAGAGCCCCAGATAGCAGTATACAGAGTCACCATATAGCAGTATACAGAGTCACCTATAGCAGTATACAGAGCCCCAGATAGGAGTATACAGAGCCCCAGATAGCAGTATACAGAGTCACCATATAAGACATATGACGATAGATCCCGAGACATATGACGATATACCACTGAGACATATGACGATAGACCCCGAGACATATGAGGATAGACCCCGAGACATATGACGATATCCACTGAGACATATG
>BLSH010077626.1:119533-140433 GCA_018402905.1 Glandirana rugosa | reverse complement strand
TACTGATCTGTAAGGAGAACAAGACATCAAACTACGACTCTATGTGTCTCCGACTCGTGTCCGTCGAAGTTGGTTGTGTCGTTATTGAGGTGAGGACCACTGAACAACAAGGGACGTAACCTTCAGTACTTAGTAACGAATGTTACGTGACTTACGTCCCTACTTCTTCAGTGGTCCTCACCTCAACAACGACAAAACCAACTTCGACAGACAATTTGTCATTTCATACTTCTCGACTCCCACACGCCACGACGACTCGAGACACCAAGGGGTTACAGTCGTCTGATTAACGTCTAGTAACAGCAACAACTCCACTCCTGGTGACTTCTTCATCCCTGCATTCAGTGCATTGTAAGCAATGATTCATGACTTCCAATGCAGGGAACAACAAGTCACCAGGAGTGGAGTTATTGCTGTGTTGGTTGAAGCTGCCTGTGCTCAGCCTCTGTGTATCTCAGCATCAAACTACAGAACAAGAGGAATGTCTAGTCATGACAATTCCTCTACAATAACTGCTTTCCAATGAATGCCATCTTAAAGCACCTAATTTTATCATTACATTTTGAACTTTTTTTAGACAGATAATGAAGATTTATGTTAGGGAAGCCGGTCAGTTCCAAAAACCAGGGACATTTCTATGGCTCACCTTGTGTCAGGGGTTAGTGGAGGATTTCCAGTGTTCCTATTATAAAATAAGGAATTAGGATGGAGCTTGATGGGATATGAAACCCCACATAATGCCAGTCTGTGCTGGGTTCCTGTGCAGACCTCACAGCTCATGTAATTCTTTACCTTTGGGATTTAATGGATGAATGAGCCAGCAATATTTTACTGAGAATTAAGACTGAGAGCTGAGTTACTGTACATTGAGTGGGTGGAGTCTATAAGGGGTGTGGCTTCTAAGAAGTGGGATGGGGCAAAAAGGAAGGGCGGGGTCTGGCGCCCCACCATCTTAAAACTTCACCAGCCGCCACTGGGGTGTAGCCCGTGGTACCCGCTGGGGATTTAAGCGGAAGGGCTTCCATGGGGGCTCTCTTTTCTTATCCTGTCTCTTCACATCGCACATGGAGGACACACTCCCTGGAAAGCACTATTTACCCCACATATTGGGACACTCTACATCCCCACACATTAGATTCTAGGACATGTTTGATCCAATACCCTAGGTGTAGCACTGGTATTATTTACACACAATATTTTTTCATACCTTTTTCCAGCACTTTTTCTTGCTAGTCACAGCACCCTTTTCCTACCTTATTGTCCATCATGTTGAGAGATTATTCTGTTATAGATTGATTTATCATTAATGAGTCTGATACTGCAGCATGTATGAGCATACTTAGACATATACATGCATACTTATATTTCAGTTACCTATGAACATTGAGAGACATCAGTGGACATACCTTCCTTCTGCCATGCCTACCTTCCGCTTGCTTCACTGGTGGTCTGCTGCTGGCCCCACCTCTTCAGATAGACCAGGGTTGCCAACCGCCAGTAAATTTACTGACAGTTTGTAAAAATCAGTGATTTTTACAACTGTCTATGAATATCAGGGTCTGATAATTTGTCATGCTGTGCTGATTTTTTAAGTGTAAACCAATCAAATTACATGATATGGGTATTGCCAGTGTTTCCATGTTGTGTTTGAATATCAATTGCCTTAGTTGTTAATGAGAGTTCTGTTATTTTTCAGGTTGCCAGTAAAAAATGTTCTCCGCCAGTAAATTTTCCATGTTTTGCCAGTAAAAAATGCTGCGGGAGGTTGGCAACACTGGGATAGACATGTCCCGCGGCCACCTTGTGGGGGATCCCTCCTGGTTGGAACCTCGGCTAAGCTGTTTTGTAAGTATAGGGCTGTTGCACATAGGCTCATATTTACAAACAGCTCTAAGAAATATTGCCTGTTGGCGTTAACATCACAATTTAAATACGTAACATAATATAAAAATTATCACAGTACAATAAAGTGCAAATAAAGTGCCATAAAGTGTCCAAACATATATATCTTTCTCTTGATAATTTTTCAAACCATGAATTTGTATGGTATGGTCCACAGCCAGGCTAGGTAAATAAGGTGTTACTTCCACCCACTTGCAATGTTGACCACCACCAAAAAATATAGTTAGGTACTCTTACCAGACCTAATCTGGGTAAGCGCATAGCATCAAACAACCACAATCGATCTCCTTAAACATTGATCGGTAATTGCATCCCAGTTCCTAGATGGGCTATATCCACCACTTCACGTATAGCGATAGCGTCGGGTGATAGGAGTCTTCTCCAGTCCATTGCGCCTGTTCAGAGTGTTCTTATGTTGGAATTCCATGCTGTGCCTGCTTTTCTTCTACGCATGTAAGTGCAACTATTTTTAAATAAATATACCTGGTTAAACGGTATCACGCTTTGTGGCATCTTTTATTTTTGTATGAGGTCCTATGTATATAGCTACCCTGGATTCCTAGTATGATACATTGGTCTGGATACCTCACCCCGAGTAGTGTCTTATCGCTATACATGAAGTGGTGGATGTAGCCCATCTAGGAACTGGGATGCAATTACGATTAATGTTTAAGGACATTGATTGTTGTTTTTTGATGCTATTGCACTTACCCAGATTAGGTCTGGTAAGAGTACCTAACTATATTTTTTGGTGGTGGTCAACATTGCATGTGGGTGGAAGTCACACCTTATTTACCTAGCCCAGCTGTGGACTGTACCATACAAATTCACGGTTTGAAAAATTATCAAGAGAAAGATATATATATTTGCACACTTTATAGCACTTTATTTGCACTTTATTATACTGTGACAATTTTTATATTATGTTACGTATTTAAATTGTGATGTTAACGCCAACAGACAATATTTCTTAGCGCTGCACTTAATTGCACTTTAGAATACACAATACTGGTTATTATTGTCATGCTGGCTGCTCACTGTCCAATGTTATAGGTAGCGCAGTATCTCCACCCCTTCTATCATATTTACAAATAGATACATCTTTGGTGATAAATATTTTCAATTCATACTTTGTCTTATAGCTAGACCGCACATTAAGATCTACTCCTGAAGAAGCAAGCTACGACTCGCGAAACACGTTGAGTTATAGATGTCTGTATATACATTTGCTTTCCAACAACAATATATGTTGATGATTTCAAGTATTGGATATTATACTGTTTTTTACAAGCTTGACTCTAATGTCTATGTATTTAATTATGGACTTAATAAACGATACTACTACGTATACAATTATTCATGTCTTGGCCCCCGTTTCCACCTCATTTAAAGTCCCATGGGCTATTCTTTTTCTTTGTTGCATCACATCATAAAAGTACAGTAAATGGTCCATATAGTGAACTTGGTGTTGAGTTATTCACTTTAAGGTCATCACAGAGGACAAGGGGGCACTCTTTATGTCTGGAGGAAAAGAGATTTTATCTCCAAATATGGAGCTGTGAAAATGTGGATTCGACTCCATTAGCCGCCCGTCCATACGGGGCGCAGGGTCACCGCCACCGCTACTCCATGTGCCTGGCCGCTAATCTACATGCAGGGAGCTGGACGCATGAATTTAAATTTTTTTAGAAGCATGTGATTAGAGTCTGAGGCTCTAATTGGCTTCAAAATGGGTGGGCTCGGAGTGCAGAGCACTGCGCCCTGAGCCCATCCAGTTGTGCGACAATAGCAAATTAATATCAGCTATTGTCTTCCTGATTCTCCACCCGGCCTGATTCTCCTCCTCATCTGATCGGCTGAGAAGAGAAGCAATCCTATTGGCCATCTAGCAGGAGGAGGGAGGAGACGCATGGTGAAAGCCGCCTTGATGCTGAGGAAGAGGAGACTCAGGGGAAGCCGCAGCCCGGAGTAAGCGCTGCCCACAATCTACATGGGGTAAGTGCGGGGCTGGTGACCGACCGGCCGGAGTGGTGGCTGTGGGTGCATTGTTTGTCGCCCCCCTCAAAAAAATATACCACCAGCCGCCACTGATAGACTAACTCAAAATTGGTTCTGTCCAGCTTGGTAGATTGCATTAAAAAAGGCCTGGATTCTTTCCTAAATGTACATCATATAACTAGGTACTAACATTTATAGGTAAAGTAAGTTGATATCTGATTGCCTCTCAGGGGATCAGAAAGGATCTTTTTTCCCCCGCTATAGCAAATTGGATCATTGGCTTTGCTGGGGTTTTTCGCCTTCCTCTGGATTAACTGTAGGTATAGGATTGTATATATAGATTGTATGATTTTTTTTCTCTTTTATTGGTTGAACTGGATGGACTTGTGTCTTTTTTCAACCTGATTAACTATGTAACTCTGATGTACTCCATTAATGCAACAGAGAGTAAGCACAAAACACAACAATACAATAAAATGGTAATCTAATTCACTGTAGACCAGGGGTCTCAAAACTTTTGACAAAGGGCCACTTTACTGTCCTTCAGACTTAGCGAAGGCCAGACTGTGGGCAGTGGGAGTAGAAATTGGCCTAAATGGGAGCAAACAATGCATCATCATTGATGTTAGTGGGGGGAATATGTCCCATTGTTGGTGTCAGTGGGTGGAATAGTGCCCTGTTGTTGGTATCAGTGGGTGGAATAGTGCCCTGTTGTTGGTGTCAGTGGGTGGATTAGTGCTTCACCATTGGTGTAATTGGGAGGAAATGTGCTCCATTGTTGGTGTCAGTGGGTGGAATAGTGCCCCATTGTTGGTGTCAGTGTGTGGAATAGTGCCCCATTGTTGGTGTCAGTGTGTGGAATAGTGCTCCATCATTGGTGTAATTGGGAGGAAATGTGCCCCATTGTTGGTGTCATTGAGAATTGTGTTGCCCCTTTGTTGGGGTCAGTGGGAGGAATTATGCTCTTTTGTTGGTATCAGTGGATGGACTAGTGCCCCAAGGGCCGGATAAACAAAGCATCTGGCCCCAGGACTGCAGTTTGGAGACCACTGCTGTAGAGGTATAGAGTAAACTCTTCAATACATTCCAGCCACACATTAAGAATGTAACTGAGGCATTAAGACCAACTAAAATAGCATAAACCACAAATGGAGAGGGGGAAAGGGACAGCATAGGGGAGAGGAAGTCCTAAAAGTCACACATTACAGCAAAACCCTTTAAGGAGGTGTATGACATCCTCAGTCCTGTGGCCCGTGGCCTGGTTGGAGCACGGGCTGTGGCCGTCATACACCTGCTTACAGGGTTTTGCTGTGATGTGCATCTTTTTTTGCCTCCTTTCCCTACTAGATGTTTAGAGATGGGTTGAGCTCGGTCCTTGTCGGCACTCCTAGCAGTTTGTCATGCAAGATGACCTGGTGGATTCTTGAGCTGCACTTTTCATTTTTATTGTGGGTAAGGGGTGGATCTGAAGAGTCCAGACATTTCCAGAATGTAAAACTAATCCAGTAAAACCATGTTGTTTTGTAGGCTTCCCGGCTATTATGATATTTTGGTTATTTTGGTGGACACCCACACTGTGGTGAGTGGCACTACAATATGATGATTTAGACCAGTAGGACCTATCCAAACCTGTCAATAGCTCTCTTCGTTTTCCCGGCTATTATGAGCAGAAAGAATGATGTCTTCCTTATGCTTGATATATAAATGAAAGGAGGGAGGAGTGGGAGATTTCCAAACGAGGATCAAGCAGCATTCAATAAGTGGCGGATAACTGAGTTCTTAAAAACCATAAGGAGAATCTGTGTGTGATGCAACAAGAAGAAAACGGGGTCATGTGGGATCTTATAGTCAGTGAATGCTTTGGGGGATCTCCCTAAATTAGGTCTGATAAGATCTAATTATTGACAAGGCCAAGAGATGTGGGGTATCGTGCAAGGCATCTGCAACAGAGGTTGGAGGAGTCAGGAAAGAGTTTGTGGAGAACCATAAAAGCTTTGTACCATCTCAACAAGATTTTATAGCTAGTGGTTTTTTTTGTAGTTTAGTGTTATAGAGGATTTAATAGGGAAGAAGATAATTCTGCACACTTGTTTACACATGGCTAGAGTTGAGCGAACACCTGGATGTTCGGGTTTGGTGGGTTCGGCCGAACTTCACGAAAAAGTTTGGGTTCGGTACCGAACTTGACCCCGAACCCCAAACCCCATTGAAGTCAATGGGGCCCAAACTTTTCGGCACAAAAATGACTGTAAAAAAGTCCAGGAAAGTGCTAGAGGACTGCAAAAGGAAGTAAAATGATTTTAGAACAATTATCTGTCCCTTACAGCAACAGCAGGAACCTGACCCTATAGGAGTAGGCGATGATTTTAGAACAATAATCTGTCCATTACAGCAACAGCAGGAACCTCACCCTATAGGAGTAGGCGATGATTTTAGAACAATAATCTGTCCCTTACAGCAACAGCAGGAACCTGACCCTATAGGAGTAGGCGATTATTTTAGAACAATAATCTGTCCCTTACAGCAACAGCAGGAACCTGACCCTATAGGAGTAGGCGATGATTTTAGAACAATAATCTGTCCCTTAGAGCAACAGCAGGAACCTGATCCTATAGGAGTAGAAGATGATTTTAGAACAATAATCTGTCCCTCTAAGCAGTAGACTCTACCTAGTCCAGTCAGATTGTTCTGTAATGCAGGATGAGATGTTATATCTGCAATCTGTCCCTCACAGTGCCAGCAGCATCCTCTCCCTAAACTAGCCTGAGAGCATGTGACATGCAGCACTAAGTGACTCCAGCTTATACAGAGGCTGGGTCACATGATGCACTGGCCAATCACAGCCATGCCATGAGTAGGCATGGCTGTGATGGCTTCTAAGGGCAAACCAGTGAAACGCTTGTTGATTGGCTGCCCTGCAGCTATTCAAAAGACGGGATCAAATACCCAAACCCAGAATCCGAACCCAAACTTTTTTTCAAATGTTGGGGTTCGGGTCCGGGTCACGGACACCCCAAAGTTCGGTAAGGACCCGAACTTTACAGTTCGGGTTCGCTCAACTCTACACATGGCAAATAGCTATAGATCACATTCCCTTTCTGTAAGAAAAAGAGAGCTTAAAAGCTTCCCTGGGACAGGAAAAAATTGCATAGCATTCCAAATGGTAAATGAGATCTCACAAATGAAGAAGGTGGCGGGAATGAGGACAGGAAATGTTTGAGCTTTAGTGCTTCCCATAGGTTCAAATGAAAACAGACTAAATCCGCTGTCAAGGTCAGAAATGAAGGCCAAAGGTGAGCGCTGATAAAGTAACCTAGGCTTGGTATCCCTTACACATAATCAATACTTGAAAAACCCCAAGCAGAAAAACAAGATTCCCCAGGACCGGGGAGAGGGGAGAGGGAAAAATAAAGTATTGATAGAATTTATAGAGTCAAGGAACAAGTCTGTAACAAAAGGCCAACTTTCAGAGTTTTCAGGGTGGTCAGGATGGATTTGCAGAATTTTTAAATTAAAGCAGAACTTGGGGTAGATAAAAAAGACACAAATTGATGCAGTATTAATTTGGGGCTTTTCAAACCAAGTATATAAAAAAAATAAATCTTAATTTCTTCTTACAAAAGATATTCTTTTCATAGCCAGAAAAGACCACCTTGGATTTAATCACTTAAAAGAGAAAAGAAAAGGCCACATGTTGAAAGAACCCCAAGATCATTATAATCCATATTAAACTTGCATATAAAATATTGTATCAAAGATTTCTTTTATATCTTTTTTTTTTCACAAGGATGTCCCCAGACAATCACAAATAGGTGAGTATAATATGAAAATCTTTCCTTTCAGGATTCTCAAGGGAATCTTGGAACATTCCCAGTTCTGATATCAAGAAGCGACTGTACAAGGAAGGCGCATAATTATTAAATCCAATACTGCATTTTTCCTGCAAGTTTTAAAGATCAATCTTCACCCCCCTTTCATGCAATACTAATTATATATCACTGTGATCTATAATAGAACATAGATGAAGTTGGGAGTTTGATACGAGCAATTCTCCGTTTCAAAAGTCTCACGAAGGGTGATGTCTGAATAAATGCCCCAGATATATCTTCACAGGGTTGTAATCGTAATTTGTTAATGAAAATATCTGGCAGAGGGTTAACTCACAGGTTGGCAGATGTAGGACCATGGCCATACAAACACCATCAGAAGTAAAGCCCCGTACACACGGTACAACGGTTGTACAACCAGCTTGTTGTACGATCATCTGACTGTAAAGCCTCATACACACGATTCGACTGTTGTATGCTAATCCGACCGTTAGTACATGCGATTAGAACAGCCGACAGAAGTTGGGTGAGCAGACTAGAAAACTTTAGTTGTACCAACAAGCGGTCATACTACCGTTGTATCGTGTGTACAGAGAAGTTGGTCCAACAAAGTTGTACTGTGCAAAACACGCATGCTGAGAAGTCAGGAACTCTAATTCACAAATCACATTCATCTGAACTTCCTCTTTATACGCTCATAACACGTCACCACGTTAGGCTTGGTTGTACAATCGCCTAGTGCACGTCAGTACCTGAGAGCCAACATCCAACTTGGTCCAAAGTTGGACGTTTGGTTGTACAACCGTTGCACCGTGTGTATGAGGCTTTAGTATGCACAATTACAACAGCCGTTCTACAACGGTTGTACAACTGAAGTTGGATAAGCAGACTAGAAAACTTTGGTTGTACAACAAGCGGTTGTACGACTGTTGTGCCATGTGTACAGCGAAGTTGGTCCAACAAAGTTGTACGTGCAACTCAGGTCAGGAACGCCCAGAAGTGTCCGTTCTGGGAAACCTACGTTCCTAATTCACAAATCACATTCACCTGAACTTCCTCTTTATAAGCTCGTAACACGTCACCACGTTGTACGATCGCATAGTGCATGTTGGTACGCGAGACACAACAGCCAACATCCGACTTGGTCAAAAGTCGGACGTTCAGTCGTACGACCGTCACACCCGTGTGTACGAGGCATTAGCCATATGTCAGGACTGGGTCTAAACCTGAGACCTCTGCTGTGCCTGACAATGTCTCTTCTTGCTGAGTCACCTGAGATACTGGACAGCTCCCTGTCTAATCCATTGGAAATCTTGCCTTGCGCCTTTTTTCTACTGAACCTTGAACCATTTGCGTCTCCTGTGATTCAAGCCATGCTGTTGCACTTCCTGTTTGCCAGATTATTGTGCTCTCTCCAGCCAATATCTCACTCATTGTCACTTCTGCTGCCATCTGTATCTTCGCTACCCCTCGTTGACAACTTTTGGCTTGACCATCGGCTATATTTCTTCCACTTCAGCCCTGGAAGGATTTCCCACTTTAGGACCAGAGCACTTTTTGCGATTCAGCACTGCATTGCTTTAACTGACAATTGCGGTCATGCGACGTTGTACCCAAACGAAATTGGCATCCTATTTTTCCCACAAATAGAGCTTTCTTTTGGTGGTTATACAGCGATCACAGCTAAAAAAACCCTGATTACTGTATAAATGTCACTGGCAGGGAGGGGGTTAACTTGTAGGGGGCAATGAAGGGGTTAACTGTGTTCCCTGGGTGTGTTCTAACTGTATGGGGGCTGGGCTGCCATGGGGCATAACAGATCTAACTGATCCCGTACACAGGGATCAGTAGATCAATGTCGTGCCGCCTGTCAGAACAGCTAACCGCCGTGTTTACAATGGCAGTTCCCCGTTCTTCCTCTATCACAGGCGATCGTGGGTCGCCAGTGGACATCGTGTCCACCGACCCTTGGCCACACTCACGGAGCACACAGCGGCATGCGCTGGCCCACACATTGCGCATGCAATAACGAGCCACACTGCCGCCGTAAAAGTACGCAACTCATCGGCAAGTGGTTAATTCCAAACTGTGGCTGCTTGTTACTGACCTTTGGCTTTTTTACTGACTATGGTCTTGCTTGATCCCTACCTCTTATATCTTCTACAGGACTCTGGCGTGCTCACCTCCAGGTTGGGCAATCCTGAGGACTGCAATCTGGTACTAATAAGTAGCAAAACCCATCTCCACCATCAGGAGCTCTGGGGAACACCGGTTGGTGCCTAGACTCTGCATCTAGGGTGAGTCCATTTCATCCGCCTATTGCTGCACTTATCCAGCTGGTCAATGGGAGCCTTTTTCCAAGCCTGACCACTGACTGTAACACCGCAATGGTTTTAAGTGAATCACAATCAACTTGGGTAACCTATTATAATTAAACAGTCCTCTTTGCAATGTAATGGTGGCCCATGTAAATCAAGTTAATACATCAGAACTCCCAATGAGCCACAGTGTATCAGATTTTATGATTAGAGATGTCCAAAATAAAAAGACATATAGTAGAAAGCTGTTCTATAAAATTCTGTAAAGCACACAATAGTACAGTGCCTTGAAAAAGTATTCATACCCCTTAAGATTTTCCACATTTTGTCATGTTACAACCAAAAACATAAATGTACTTAATTTGGATTTTTTGTGATAGACCAACACAAAGTGGCACATAATTGTGAAGTGGAAGGAAAATGATAAATGGTTTTCTAAATTTTATACAAATAAATATCTGAAAAGTGTGGGGTGCATTTGTATTCAGCCCCCTTTACTCTGATACCCCTAACTAAAATCTAGTGGAACCAATTGCCTTCAGAAGTCACCGAATTAGTAAATAGAGTCCATCTGTGTGTAATGTAATCTCAGTATAAATACAGCTGTGTTGTGAAGCCCTCAAAGGTTTGTTGGAGAACCTTAGTGAACAGCATCATGAAGGCCAAGGAACACACCAGACAGGTCAGGGGTAAAGTTGTGGAGAAGTTTAAAGCAGGGTTAGGTTATAAAAAAAATCCCAAGCTTTGAAAATCTCATGGAGCTCTGTTCAATCCATCATCCGAAAATGGAAAGAGTATGGCACAACTGCAAACCTACCAAGACATGGCCGTCCACCTAAACTGACCGGCCTGTTAAGGAGACCATTATTCAGAGAAGCAGCCAGGAGGCCCATGGTAACTCTGGAGGAGCTGCAGAGATCCACAGCTCAGGTGGGAGAATCTGTCCACAGGACAACTATTATTTCTTGCTCTCCACAAATCTGCCCTTTATGGAAGAGTGGCAAGAAGAAAGCCATTGGTGAAAGAAAACCATAAGACCTCCCGTTTGCAGTTTGCGAGAAGCCATGTGGGGGACACAGCAAACATGTGGAAGAAGATGCTCTGCTCAGATGAGACCAAAATTGAATTTTTTGGCCTAAAAGCTAAATGCTATGTTTTGCACATCACCCTGAACACATCATCCTTACTGTGAAACATGGTGGTGGCAGCATCATGTTCTGTGGATGCTTTTCTTCTGCAGGGACAGGGAAGCTGGTCAGAGTTGATGGGAAGCTGGATGGAGCCAAATACAGGGCAATCTTAGAAGAAAACCTGTTAGAGTCTGAAAAGACTTGAGACTGGCCCAGTCAAAGTCCAGAGCTAAATACCAATGAAAATACGTGGCAAGACTTGAAAATTGCTTTTTGCAGACACTTTCCAAACAACCTGACAGAGCTTGAGCTATTTTGCAAAGAAGAATGGGCAAAAATGTCCTCTCTAGATGTGCAAAGCTGGTAGAGACTTCCCCAAAAAGACTTGCAGCTGTAATTTCATCGAAAGGTGGTTCTACAAAGTATTGACTCCGGGGGGTGCAATACAAATGCACGCCAAGCTTTTCACATATTTATTTGTAAAACATTTTAAAAAACACTTATCATTTTCCTTCCACCTTACAATTATGAGCCACTTCTTTGTGGTGGTCTATCATATAAAACCCCAATAAAATATATTTACGTTTTTGGTTGGAACATGACAAAATGTGGAAAATTTCAAGGGGTATGAATACTTTTTCAAGGCACTGTCACCTAACTGGGGCAACCTGACACGTTACATACGTGGTGCTACCTTGCCACACCCCAGCCCCTGGATACGTTTCATATTTATGGAGTCATAAGCCTAACTTTACCTCTCTGAAAAATGGTACATATGAGGCCATGAAACAATCAATTGTCCTGGTTCTACTTTTTACCTATCTTATTGTCTTGTCATGGCTTTTATATGACCAGGGTGGTCTTTTGAACATATTTCTATGTTTTTCTTTTTAATTCCTTATTTATAGCAACATTATAGACAGCTTACATAAGCCAGACGAGATAGTAAGACATCAGGTTATTACAACACTGGTGTGAAAAGAAGAAAACAATTAACAGAGCTCATAAAGCATCTGGAAAAGTGACCTGACCAAGATTTATGAATCAGAACTGTCATGCCTTCGGCCTATAAAGGAAAAATAATATCTTCTGGACTTGTAATACCAACATTGTCCACTAGATGCCACTCTAACAAAAGACTACTGATGGGCAGTGTGCTATGGTTATTACATATCTCCTGTATATCACTGGAACTAGCTTCACTTCCTACAACAAGTACTTTCATTTTCTTCACTGGGACAGACCGCATGGGAGCCAGCTAAGTCTACACCACGTGTTTCCGAGGAAATTCCTGATCCTTCTAAGGCAGCATCGCTGGTATGCTAAAAGACTTATTTAACCTTATACCTGGTGCTAGTTGTTGATGTTCATGTATTTATTATATGTACATTTTATCTGTTTATTTCTAGTTTCACCACGTATGTGCATCCTATTCTTATACAACCACCACCTGTTCATTGTAATAAAGATCCAAAGTTACAGACAGTCTGGTTATTTTAGGATCCAAGGTTTAAGCTGTATGTTGATCTACATACACGCCAGGGGCAAACGTGTAGCAAGAACAGAACAAGAACCATAAGAATGAGAATTCCCTAGAGAGGAGACCTTAATATGTGTAACAGATGACTGAAAATCGATTTTCAGGAAATAGGGTATATGTTGCTCTTGGGAAAGGGTTCGATTCCCGTCCAATTTTCAAAATACTGTAGGTAAGAAGATAAAAGCAGGAAAGAAAGGAGGGGAAGAAAAAAGGAAAGGAGAAAAAAAAAGTAATTCATTAAAAGGAGGGGGATGGGTGGAGGTAAGGGTTCAAGGGAGGTCCCTATAACTGCAGTCTCCCTGTCTACCCTAGAGGTGGTTAGAAGTCAGCAGTCTTTTGTATCTGTCAGAGTAGGTGAATTGCCTCCAATAGAACCAAGTCTTTTGAAAACAAGCCTCTTTATTCCTGAGTGATAGAGGTAGCTCCTCCATTGCCATAATGTCATTCACAGACTTGATCCAATGACTCATCCTGTTTCGTCAAGAACTCAATGGTGGAACGTTGCTTCAACTTGGAATCCATTTACCTGCAATGGAAAACAAGTAGAAGAGTTACTGTAGAGGAAGAGTTATGCCTACTTTCGGCCAGCACTCGTAGTTTGTCAGCTTCATATAGTTGAGGAGCCACAACATGCAATTTGTCTTTGCTATGGTGTACCAAAGAACTACAGAACAAGTTACACCAAAGAAGGGGTGAATGAATGTTGGTAGAAGGTTGTGAGCTGGCGGTGGAGCCTGGCATCTGAGCATGCGCAGTGCCATCTTGTAGATTGACTAGCACTTGGGTGTGCATGGCGACTTCTTTAAGACTGGTGCAGTGAATGCCCAGTGACAATCCTTAGTAGTGACAGCCATCTCAATCCTACCTTTGGGGAGGTTGTTATTTCCCAAGGTGTGTACGAGGTTGGCTTATATAAGAAGGCAGCTTGATTTAGCCCATATCTGCGCTCGGACCACGCTACTTCGGGAAGCATGTTGTGATGACAGATGCTGAAAGTTTGAATTGGGATGTTTTCTGATTTGTTCTATGGGCACGCATAATGTCCCATAATGTCTCCCCCTCATACTGGGAGAAGGGATCATTGGTGGATCATTGGTGAACTGTATGTAATAGAGAGATGTGAGTTTGTGGGGAGGCGCTGTGTGGTGCGGCAGCAGTAAAAGATCTGTTGCAGAAACAGAACTTGCATTAAAGGAGAAGTACAGGGAAAGCTTGTTTGGCTGTACTTCTCCTGTGGATCACATGAGTGCAGTTTGTTCTGCACTCCAGTTACCCATTTTAATCAGACAGTGGGCTGAAACCCGTTGTCAGCTGATGTTACCGAACTGGTCCAGCCTCGGGAAGGATCGCAACCATATATTTGGGATCCACCCACATGCTTGGACAGACACCCAGTTCAGACTCTCAGTGAGCCGCTGAGAGCCTGAGGCGGCTGCTCCTGACCCCTCCACAGCCCAGCACTCCAGTGAGCACAGGGGGGCAGAGCAGAGAGCTTCTAACTGACAGTCACCAGCTCTCTGCTCAGGGAGCTCTGAGAACCAAGCGATCAGTGGTGTTTGATCTCTCAGTTCACAGTGTTAGAGCCAACGGTGGGGGGAGAGATGCAGCATCAGACCGACACTGCATCCAGCTAGGTAAGTACGAATCTGAAAAAACTCCAAACTCATACTTCTCTTTTAAGTAAAAGTTCACAACAATCCCGGCGGGAAGGCACCCAAATGGGAACACTCACAGAATGCACAGCGTTGTGTAGCAGAGCAGGTCTCGGATATGCCGACAGTGTCTGCCTCAAGGAGCGGAATGTGGACCCTACTCAAATGGGGAGGTGTGTCTAGGAAGGATGGCATGTCCCTATCCTTTCCCTACTCATCTGGAACCGTTCCCTGCCGCTAATCTCTGTCCCCGTCAGAAGGATGACTTTTCACAAGTTCTGCAGTGGCCCCCTTTCTGCCATCTTTGGGCCTCCACATGGTGGTGAAATGCCAGGGCCCGGTCACAATTGCAACCTTTGCGATCCTGAGTTCCCTCACTGGTGTCAGTAGTTTTTCATTTTTATTTTAACTTTATTATTTTTTTTACCATTTCATTTTATTTCTTTTACAATTTTATTTTTACAATTTTTTTAGGAGCTCTGTTGGGGGGCTTTGATGAGATATCAGGGGTCTAAACAAACCTCGGCCCTCAACATTCATCTATGTAGCCTCAGCTGCACAGAATGAATGGACAGGAATGACTGTGCACCGAACATCTCATTCATTCAGAAACGGAAGTATAGTTAAAAACGGTTTAATATGCTTCAGTTATGAATGAACCAATTGGTACCAATCACTGACTCATTCAGAAAAGGAAGGAGCCGGTAAATGACAAATTCACCGACCCGTTCCCATCTCTCCATCATGACTCATCTTCTACAGCAGCTGGCAGAAGAGAGGAGGGGGGAAGACAGCAGCTCTGTGGGGGGACCAGGGAAGCACACAGGGACCCTGGGAACAGCAGAAGACAAGTAAACTGGATAGGAGGGGCAGCGGGGGCAGCATATAGAGGAACCAATCTCCCGCATTAGGAGGAAAATGGAGGAGATTGGTTCCTCTAAATGCCGCCCCTCCATCCCTCCTATTCAGGTGTACAAGGGAGGCACACAGGCCCCCTGGAGCACGGGGCCCAGTTGCAATTGCAACCCCTGGAACCCCTATCGTTACGCCCCTGTCCATAGTTACTATGCATGATCTACCATGTTTTCAAAAGCAGAAGATGGAGGAATGGCCAAAGTGGAGGACCACATTTAGTTTAGTGATAGACATAGGAACTCCGGTTCAGCGCTTGTCTCACCCTTGCATTCTTAAATGTTTGTTCAGAATTGCCTTCGTCAGTTCTTGCTCTGTTAACCGATCTCTGCCTCCGTTCCCTGGATGACAAATTAAATGAAGCATTTTATTAACGAGTCGGTACGCTTGATGAGTTTGAGAAAACTTTCTTTTATTAGTGATGTGAGTGCAATTAAGGACACGTTGCACCAGCTAACGACTTTAATACAAACAAATTGTGTGTAATTAAGTCAAATTTTTCGTAGGCACATGGGGCCTTTGGAGCATTGCACGCATAGTTAGCTCCCCGAAACCTTCAGCAAACATCGACGTTGCAATAAAAGTCAGCACCGCGACAAATCAGCATCTTCACCACTTAACAGGTGATTAAGAAGCGCTACATTGCGACCTACGGAGAGAATTATTCCTCTGTAGCAAAACATGAACTTCAAAAGAAGCGAGGGACCAACTATTATTTGGGCTATTATTTACCGATAGAGGTCGGGGGAGTAATATTATGTTTGAGATGCAATTATATCAACCTCGCAGGGATTGTAAAGTAATATCTGCCGCTGAAAAAAAAAAATATGGAAAGTAGGAAGCAATATAGGAAATTAAATTCAGGCATTTAGGAAGGTAAGGTAATTTGACAGGGAAAATGGTAAAAATTCCCAGTGGTTTCTAAACCAGAAAAGACAAGTGTCGGGAGACAGACGGATTGTGAAAAATTAATACAGTTTTGGAGTTTGCAAGATTTTAGCTACAAAACCAATTGCAGCTAATTAATATTAATTAAATCAGACTGAAGTGCTTACATCATTACATTGAATTCATCCTCAGCAAAATGTTGTTCCTACATAGAAACAAATAAAAGAGATGGCAGAAAAAGGCCAAGTGGTCCATCAAGTCTGCTATTTTTTGTTTGTTTTTTTCATACGTTTTGCATTTTTTTTTTGAGACCTTGCCCATATTTCCCTGGCATCTAATGGTATTTTTGCCTATATTGCTCAGGCATCTAGAGGTTTTAATGCCCATCTTTTGTCCACCTTATAATAGATTTTGTGGGGGAATATGGGCACAAATAGCAATAAATGCCTGGCGAACAGGGGCTCAAATTCCACTGAAAAGCTGGAATATACTGTATGCACACACATGCCATTGGGTGCCTGGGGTATATGGAAACAAATACCATAAGAAAGCCTGGAATGTATACGCACATATACCATTAAATATTTGGGTAATATGGGCACAAATATCATTAGAAACTTGGGTAATGTGGGCACAAATACCATTAGAAACTTAGGATACATGGGCACAAATACCTTTAGAAACTTAGGATACATGGGCACAAATACCATTAGAAACTTAGGATACATGGGCACAAATACCATTAGAAACTTAGGATACATGGGCACAAATACCATTAGAAACGTGTGATATACAGTATCTCACAAAAGTGAGTTCACCCCTCAAATATTTGTAAATATTTTATATATTTTTATGTGACAACACTGAAGAAATTACATTTTGCTACAATATAAAGTAAGTAAACGTCCAAATTGGGCCCAAAGTGTCAATATTTTGTGTGGCCACCATTATTTTCCAGCACTGCCTTAACCCTCTTGGGCATGGAGTTCACCAGAGCTTCACAGGTTGCCACTGGAGTCCTCTTCCCCTCCTCCATGATGACACCGCGGAGCTGGTGGATGTTAGAGACCTTGCGCTCCTCCACCTTCCGTTTGAGGATGCCCCACAGATGCTCAATAGGGTTTAGGTCTGGAAACATGCTTGGCCAGTCCATCACCTTTACCTTCATCTTCTTTAGCAAAACACTGGTCATCTTGGAGGTGTGTTTGGGGTCATTATCATGTTGGAATTCTGCCCTGTGGCCCAGTTTCCAAAGTGAGGGGATCATGCTCTCCTTCAGTATGTCACAGTACATGTTGGCATTCATGGTTCCCTCAATGAACTGTAGCTCCCCAGTGTCGGCAGCACTCATGCAGCCCCAGACCATGACACTCCCACCAACATGCTTGACTGCAGGCAAGACACTTGTCTTTGTACTCCTCACCTGGTTGCTGCCACACACGCTTGAAACCATCTGAACCAAATAAGTTTATCTTGGTCTCATCAGACCACAGGACATGGTTCCAGCAATCCATGTCCTTAGTCTGCTTGTCTTCAGCAAACTGTTTGCAGGCTTTCTTGTGCATCATCTTTAGAAGAGGTTTTGTTACGTACCTGACGGTGGAGTCTGTCTTGTGCAGGGAACAACCGCTCTTGCGCACCCGATTCAAGGACCCCTGGTAGTGTAGACAGAGGCCCGAGAGTGCGGGATGGCACGAGGGCTGGATGGTCACAGATGTTTGGAGTGAGATTCCAGAGGGTCGTGCAAGCAGGAGAATGGTCGTACAAGCAGAGTCGGCAACGTGCAGGCAGAGAGGTACAAAAGGGTTAGGCAAGCGGATCGTCAAGTTCAGGCAAAGGTTCGTTAACGGGCGGGCAGCGGAGGTACAGAGGAGTAGACAAGCGGATGGTCGTGGATAGCCGGGGTCGATGCAGGTAGCGGACAACAGGTCAAGGCAAGCCGGGTCAAATGGAAACAGGAAAAACACAGGAACAGGTAGGGAGCTGAGGCACACAGGTCTGGAACGCTGTAGAACGAGCAGCAGTTCAATGCAAGAGTCCCTGGGTTTAAATAGGCGCCGTTTGGCGCCGTTTCCGGCGCGTGCGCGCGCACAGCCGCGCGCGCGCACGTGGGTGCGCACGGGAGCGCGCGAACGCGCACGGGGGCGCGCGGACGCGCACGGGAGTGCGCGCACCACCGCGGAAACGCCCAGAATGCTGGCAAAAGGTTCTTTTTCCTAACAGGTTTCCTTCTGGGATGACAGCCATGCAGACCAATTTGATGCAGTGTGCAGCGTATGGTCTGAGCACTGACAGGCTGACCCCCCACCCCTTCAACCTCTGCAGCAATGCTGGCATTACTCATACGTCTATTTCCCAAAGACAACCTCTGGATATGACGCTGAGCACTGCACTCAGCTTCTTTGGTCGACTATGGTGAGGCGCTGTTCTGAGAGGATCCTGTCCTGTTATACCGCTGTATGGTCTTGGCCACTGTGCTGCAGCTCAGTTTCAGGGTCTTCACATGCCTGACGAAGGGGCCCTGCGCGGCTCCGAAACGTTGCACTTTTCTGTGATGTGATCTTTTCAATAAAGAAAACTTTGGACGAGGATCCACGGTGTGCTGACGAATATGTACACTCCGGGGAATATGGGCACAAATAGCATTGGACGTCCTATGTGAAATGTGGGCATAAATACCATTGTATTTCCTCTGGGGAAAATGGGCATAAATACCATTTATTTAACCAATCAAGTTGCGCTTTGAAAATACATTTGCACATTGCTTAATTTGCACCATATTGACACTGTTAATGTGTTTCTATATGGTGTTTTTTGATTTTATTTTTAAGTTTTAGCACTGCACTGATATCCACTCTAGGTGGTAACTAGCCTGGCTAATTGGTAGTTGAATCCGCTGACTTTTGCCCTAAGCCTGAATCTGGTGCACATCTCTCTTCTTTCAATAGGTGGCACTTCTGCCTTTGGCATTAGAATGACAATATCACAGTGAGTTCATGTTATGAAGTTAGACATATTTTCTCAGTCAATCAGAGTAGCTACTTTGCATGCTGGGATAATCTATTTAAAGGGAAGGAGTCAGGTGATCAAAGTTCTTTCTACCCCAGGCTGCGGCTTGGGGCGGTATATGTAGCAGTAGTTGAAGTTTAGGCCTGAAGCCTGAGGCCTAGCCACGTGTGTAGAGGCTCAGCCCGAGGGGAGCCTGATCATTGCAGAGGTTCTGTCTGAGGGGGAACCGGACCGATGCCAGAGGTAAAGGAGAAGAAGTTGTCATCAGGGACGACTGCTCCTGTTGCCAGTGGCAAGCGAGGATCAAGTACAGAGGTAAAGGGGAAGCAGTTTCCACAAAGAGACAACCACTCCTGTTATCAGAGGCCAGGGAATGGAAGTCTGAAGAAGTACCAGAGCAGACTTTTTCACTAGCCGGGGACGGTGAAGAAGTGGGAAAGCTTCAGCAGAGTGCCAAGTCAGGGACCCAGTGGGTGGTGTGGATGAAGCTTGAGGAGTATACGGCGGGCTAGCTGTGGAAGAGCTCAGGGGATCCAGTGGCGGCTGGGATCTTTGAAGTCTAGTGAAAGACTGGGAGCTCAGTGTGAAGATCTACAGTGGGATACTGTGAGATGTAAGTGAAGATCTATAATGGGATACTGTGAGTTACATGTACAGATCTACACTGAAGTGTTGAACTTTCAGTTGCCATAGGAGACAGCAGTTGCTATGAAAATACAGTTTACTGCATTCAGCTTAAAGGTCCTCTACCCGCATCGCTGTTTGCCTATTCCTATTTTTGTCTTGTCGTCTGCCAAATTGCTTTTTGCAACTTCCTAAGGGTGTCCTGGCTCTAACCCTCTCTCCCCAATTCTTGTTATGAGACAATAAATCTCTTTTTGCATTCTCAAAGTGTCTGGCGCCCAATCATTCTATCTTGCACTATACCCACCTTGCCTAGTAACCCACAATTTGAGGAGTAATGTCAGCTCTCCCTGGCTCTGGAGGTCACCACTAGGTCTCTAGAGGGCGGGGGCCTTGCTACAGCTGTTGGGGAATATGGGCACAGATACCATGGGATGTCCTAGGGGGAATAAGGGCACAAATGTCATGGAATGTCCTATGGGGAATAAGGGCACAAATACTATGGGATGTTCTATGGGGAATAAGGGCACAAATGTCACTGGGTGTCCTATGGGGAATAAGGGCACAAATACCATGGGATGTCCTATGGGGAATATGGGCACAAATATAATGGAATGTTCTATGGGGAATAAGGGCACAAATGTCTTTGGATGTCCTATGGGGAATAAGGGCACAAATATCATGGGATGTCCTATGGGGAATATGGGCACATATACCATTGGATGTCCTATGGGGAATAAGGGCACAAATGCCATTGGATGTCCTATGGTTAATAAGGACACAAATACCATGGGATGTCCTATGGGGAATAAGGGCACAAATACCATGGGATGTCCTATGGGGAATAAGGGCACACATTCCATGGGATGTCCTATGGGGAATATGGGCACAAATACCATGGGATGTCCTATGGGGAATATGGGCACAAATACCATGGGATGTCCTATGGGAAATAAGGGCACACATTCCATGGGATGTCCTATGGGGAATATGGGCACAAATACCATGGGATGTCCTATGGGGAATAAGGGCACAAATACCATAGGATGTCCTACGGGACCATAAACACGGGAATAAGGGGTATCCTGTAGGGTACCATA
>BLSH010077626.1:98188-116513 GCA_018402905.1 Glandirana rugosa | reverse complement strand
GGTATCCTGTAGGGTACCATAAACACGGGAATAAGGGGTATCCTTAACCATGGGATGTCCTATGGGGAATAAGGGCACAAATACCATGGGATGTCCTATGGTTAATAAGGGCACAAATACCATGGGATGTCCTATGGGGAATAAGGGCACAAATACCACGGGATGTCCTATGGGGAATAGGGGCACAAATACCATGGGATGGCCTATGGGGAATAAGGGCACAAATATCATGGGATGTCCTATGGGGAATAAGGGCACAAATACCATGGGATGTCCTATGGGGAATAAGGGCACAAATACCATGGGATGTCCTATGGGGAATAAGGGCACAAATACCATGGGATGCCCTATGGGGAATAAGGGCACAAATACCACGGGATGTCCTATGGGGAATAAGGGCACAAATACCATGGGAGTTCCTCTTGGGAATATTGGCACAAAACTCACTAGATTCCAATGAGAAAATGGGCATAACAGGGAACGATAGCCGCAACGCACTACACAGTACATCAAACAAGTGTCACTTATACAGAAACTGGAAGAAAACTTGTAAATCAGTAAACAATTACATTTAATGTCTTATTCTTCATTGCAAAACATTTCCTTCTATAGCCATTGCACATCTTATAACCTTATCAGGCTGTATTGGAAATTCTCAGCTCTTGCGGCGCTCAGACACGTCTCCGGCAGTAATGAGGTATTTGTAGCAGCTGCACAGATAAATCTTTTAAGGCCACATATAATCCAGTACAGCCAGTTGAGGTCGTTCTGGGTTTTATTACCACAATAACAGCTGTGCAGCATTGACATAGACACTGCGACGTGTTCAGATCAATACAGAGAGCCGGAATCTCACCTGGGCGCTCAGACTTTCACTCTAATTAAGTTCTGCGCCAGGTTGGATGTTACGCCTGGCAGTCCCAGGGTCCCGTGTACCTAGGATGGCTCTGCGTTTCACATTTTTCAGGTGCTTTCTCCATAGTCGGGTCCTTCTGCATAGCGACCAAACTCTATTGCATTATAACATGTAAACAAGAAAAACCCCACTGGGACTTTAATGGGAAACCAGCTCAGTAAGAATTTTTAAACAGTCATAAAAGTCATACATTTTATTGATTCATTAAAAAATGAACTTAGACCAGGGTTTCTCAACCAGGGCTCCGTGGAACCCTAGGGTTCCTCCAGAGGTTGCTAGGGGTTCCTTGAGCAATGGTCAATTTCTACCTCTCAGATAAATTCCCAATGGCACCATTGGTCTTTTTAGCTATCTGTAAGGGGGGTAATTCTTCCCAATGACCACAAGGGTAAGGAGCATTCTTCCCATTGACCATCACATTAATGTATCATGAGTTGTAGATCTCTCATTTTTAGCAGAGGGTTCCCCGAGACCGGAGAATTATTTCAAGGGTTCCTCTGTGTTGAAAAGGTTGAGAAAGGCTGACTTAGACAATTGGTTCATGAAAAAAGATGAATAACGAACATAAATGGAAATGGATGCATACAAAAAAATCAAACATGTGAAGGAATAGGAGATATAACCACCATGCTCTGCCTGGAACCAGCAGAGGGCACCCAACATGTTTCGAATTATATAATTGAAGTTCTTCCTCAGGGAAAAGTGGTTATAATGTTAAAAAATTGCATTATGAAAGGTTCATTATTTTCTTTGTATTCTTTATTTATTTTTAGAAAGGAGCTTTTCTTTCACCTACTAGTCTGGCTCGCAGATGAATGGTTGCTTATCTGATTTTTTCTCCGGAACGGCACAATCCTTGTTCAAGAGGAAGTAAACCTTCCTGTATACTTTGTACCTATAGATAAGCCTAGAATAATGCTTACCTATAGGTAGTGTAAATATCTCCTAAACGTGTGCCGTGACGTCACGCAGCTCCAGCAAGTCACGCGCATGCGCTCTAATGGAACAGTGCCGTGACGTCATGCGGCTCTGGCAAGTCTCGCAGCCGGAGTCCGTGGCCCCGGAAGGAAGACGGGCGAAGATGGAAGCGGCCTCCATCGGGCATGACGTGGGTTTTGTTTGTAGGTAAGTGTCACTTAATGTGCTAGTATGCGATGCATACTAGCACATTATGCTTTTAACTTGCAGGAAAGAAAAAAAAACAGAGTTTACTTCCTCTTTCAGGAATAATCCAGGGTTAAAATCTACTTTATGGACTGAGATGACGGCCATACCCCAAGCCTACCACACATTGCTGTCTATTTGTACGGAATTACCAAATTGTAATAAAATATATCAACTGCTAAGCACTTCTGGACCAAACCCATCTCTGACATTTGTTGTTTACAAGTTAAAATCAGTATTTTTTCTTTTTGCTAGAAAAGTACTTGGAAGCCCCAAACATTATCTCCTTCTTTTTTTTTTTTAGCAGAGACCCTAAAGAATAAAATGGAGACCGTTGCAATACTTAATGTCACACCATATTTGCGCAGCGGTCTTACAAGCGCAATTTTTGTAAAATCAGTATTTTTTGCTAGAAAATTACTTAGAACTAGAGTTGAGCGAACACCTGGACGTTCGGGTTTGGAGGGTCCGAATGAACTTTGGGAAAAAGTCCGGGTTCGGCACCGAACGTTGCCCGAACGTTATCCCGGACCCCGAACCCCATTGAAGTCAATGGGGACCCAAACTTTTAGGCACAAAAATGGCTGTTACAAAGTCCTGGCAAGTGCTAGAGGGCTGCAAAAGGAAGTAAAATGGGGGTAAGAGTGGGGCAAGTGCCCTACAAAAAAATGGGGATAGGGAAAATAAATTAAAATCAAATAAACAAGGAGATGATTTTTGAACAATAATGTGTCACTTACAGCTGCAGCTAGAACCTCTCCCTTTAGAACTAGGAGATGATTTTTGAACAATAATCTGTCCCTCTAAGCAGAAGCCTCTACCTAGTGCAGTCAGATCGCTCAAAGCAGCAGTATGTGAAATCTCAAATTACTCCCACAATCTGATCGTTGTGTACGATCGTAACGATCGTTGTGTTATGCAGAGTTTGATCTGCAATCTGTCACTCAAAGCAGCAGTATGTGAATTCTCAAATTTCTGCAATCTGTCCCTCAGAGCAACAGTAGTAGTAATCTCAGGATGCAGGATCAGATGTTAAAATGTCTGCAATCTGTCCCTCACAAAAACGCCGGAAGCTTCCTCTCCCTACACTAACCCAAGAGCATGTGACATGCAGCACTGTGACTCCAGCCTCATATAGAGGCTGGGTCACATGATGCACTGGCCAATCACAGCCATGCCATTAGTGATGGCTTCTAAGGGCAAACCAGTGAAACGCTTGTTGATTGGCTGCCCTGCAGCTATTCAACATGCGTGATCAACTACCAGAACCCGAACCCGAACGTTTTTTGAAACGTTCGGGTCCGGGTCCCGGACACCCCAAAGTTCGGTACGGACCCAAACGTTATAGTCCGGGTTCGCTCAACACTACTTAGAACCCCAAACGTTATATCCTTTTTTATTTTTTTTTTTTTTTTTTTAGCAGAGACCCTAGAGAATAAAATGGAGATCATTGCAATACTTTATGTCACACCATATTTGCGCATCGGTCTTACAAGCGCAAATTTTTTTTGGAAAAAATACACTTTTTTGAATAATAAAATAAGAAAAAAGTTAGCCCACTTTTTTGTATAACATGAAAGATGATGCTACGCCGAGTAAATTGATATCCAACACGCCATGCTTTAAAATTGCGCACCCTCGTAGAATGGTGACGAACTACAGTACTAAAAATTTCCTCAGGCAACACTTTAAAAATGTTTCCAGGTTACCTGTTTAAAGTTACAGAGGAGGTCTTGGGCTAGAATTACTGCTCTAAACCCGCAAACATCATATCCTTTTTTTTTTTTAGCAGAGGCCCTAGAGAATAAAATGGAGATCGTTGCAATACTATATGTCACACCATATTTGTGCAGCGGTTTTACAAACGCAATTTTTTGTGGAAAAAAATACACTTTTTTGAATTAAAAAATAAGAAATACATTTGCCCAGTTTTTTTTTAACATGAAAGATGATGCTACGCCAAGTAAATAGATACCGTACAGGTCATGCTTTAAAATTGCGCACGCTCGTAGAATGGTGGCAAACTACAATACTTAAAAATCTCTTCAGGCAACGCTTTAAAAAGTTTACAGGTTACCTCTTTAAAGTTACAGAGGAGGTGTAGTGCTAGAATTATTGCTCTCGCTCTAACATTCCCCGTGATACCTCACATGTGTGGTTTAAACATCGTTCACATATGTGGGCGCGACTTGCGTATGCATTTGCTTCTGCGCGGGAGCTTCCATTTTTTTTTCTTATTTATTTTACTTTTTGCACTGTCCCTTTAAAAAAAAAAGAATTATGATCACTGTTATTCCTATTACAATGAATGTAAATATTCCTTGTAATAGAAATAAGCAGGCCAGGGCCTCTTTAATGCGAGATCTGCGGTAAAAAAAAAAACACTTAGAGTGGAGTTCCACCCTTCAAAAAGTGTAGCTGCTGACTTTCAATAATTGGACACTCACCTGTCCCCCGGTCCAGTGATGCGGGTGCCCGAACGCTCGCTCCTCTCCCCCTCCTCCGTGCGGCACCAGTATCACAAGTGTGGGCTTTGGCTTCGAAGCCAGGCACGCACTGCGCATGCACGAGCCGTGCTGCAGCGATGTGAATGGCCGGTGTATCTTCTGGGACCTGTGACGTGTCCCAGAAGATCACCGAGAGGGAGGGGGGGAAGGTGAACTTCCTTCCGGCTCCACGGCACCAGGAGAGGAAGTGGGACCTGGGCCCCCCCCCCCCAAAAAAAAATGCCAATTGTGGCATGTCAGGGGGTCACCTTCACTTAAAGCAGAAGTTCCACTTTTGGGTGAAACTCCGCTTTAATAGCAAGAAAAGTAATTTTACTAATATACAAAACAAAGAGGGCCCTTTAAGGCCAGAGGGCGGAAGTGATGTTTGACGTCACTCCAGTCCTCCAAGGGCATAGAGTTGAATGGGGGCCATCTTGCCCTAACTCAAATTCCTGCCCATACCTCCAGAACGACGTACCGGGAAGCGGCAGGAGGGAGGGCCACCCATAAAAGTGATCACATAGTGAACTTGGATTTAGGCTTAGGTCTTAGCCCACTTGAGGTCCAGGTCATGGCAATCTCAGCAGCCACAAACAAGAGAGCTCAGATGAATTGATAATTGCAAAGTCCCTCTTTGCCATGAAAATGAACTTAATCCCATAAAAAAAACATTTCCACTGCATTTGTGAAGAAGGCTTCGGGGCACCCAAAAAAGTCCAGCAAGCGCCAGGACCACCTACTACAGTTGATTCAGCTGCGGGATCGGGGCACCACCAGTGCAGAGTTTGCTCAGGAATGGCAACAGACAGGTGTGAGGACATTGGCACGCACAGCGAGGAGAAGACATTTGGAGGATGGTCAAGAAGGGCAGCAAAGAAGCCACTTCTCTCCTGGAAAAACATCAGGGACAGACTGATATTCTGCAAAAGGTACCAGGATTGGACTGCTGAGGCCTGGGGTAAAATCATTTTCTCTGATGAATCCCCATTCCAATTGTTTGGGGCATCCGGAAAAAACCTTGCCCAGGGAAGTAAAGGTGAGCTCTACCATCAGTCCTGTGTCATGCCAACAGTAAAGCCTCCTGAGACCATTCATGTGTGGGGTTGCTTCTCAGCCAAAGGAGCGGGCTCACTCACAAGAACACAGCCATGAACACTGGAGGCTCGTCCATTGGGGCTCATGGGGCAACGCCCCACCACCAGTTTGCAGTAAAAAGAAAAAAAAAATCAGTTTGCAGAAAAAAAAAATCACCAGTTTGCAGGGGGAAAAAAAAAATCACCAGTTTGCAGAAAAAAAATAAAATCACCAGTTTGCAGAAAAAAAATAAATTCACCAGTTTGCAGAAAAAATAAAATCACCAGTTTGCAGAAAAATAAAATCACCAGTTTGCAGGAAAAAAAATCACCAGTTTGTAGAAAAAAAAAATCTGTGTGGTTTTTATCAGTATTTGACCTCTCTCTCTCTGCTGTTGCTAGGTAGAATAGGAAAAAAAGGTATAATCTTGATTTGTTTTTTTCTAATCTGCCTAGCAACAGGTCATGCTTCCTAAAAGTCATTGCACCTGTCATGGAGAAATCGTTTCTCCACGCTTATTTGTTCATTGGCAGCCCCCTATTGCGGTCAATGGAGCTCATTAGGACGGGTGAATATGACGACCTGGCCCGCCTATTGAGCTCTCTGATTTGCTCCGTGCCTGCACTAGGGAGGTGCCGAGGTGGAGACAATGCCATGGAATGGATGATGGAGGACTGACCATTCGGGCAGGGGGTTCCATGAGAGTCCTATGTGCTGTTCTTATCACCCACTGCCAGTGACCCAGTCCCTCCCCCCCCCTGCAGAGGAGTAGAGTGACCGGCCCCGGCGGCGTGACATCACGGTTGGAGGCTCTGTGTCTGTGAGATGGAGGAGTGTGAGAAGAAGAGGAGCTTTATTGCTGCTGTGCTGGTGACATTCCAGTGCTCCTCACCGTGACTGCAGCAACTCTGAGTCCTGACACCAACCAACCTCTGAGCCTGCCTGCATGCATGTATGTTTAACCCCTTCCTTACCGGGCACTTAAACCCCCCTCCTGCCCAGACCAATTTTTGGCTTTCAGCGCTGTCGCATTTTGAATGACAATTGCGCGGTCGTGCGACGTTGTACCCAAATAAAATTTGCGTCCTTTTTTTCCCACAAATAGAGCTTTCTTTTGGTGGTATTTGATCCCCTCTGCGTCATTTCTGATCGCCGCTATAAACAAAAAATGAGCGGCAATTTTGCAAAAAAGAACAATATTTTTTACTTTTTGCTAAAGTACAAATTCATAAAAAAAATATTCATCAGTTTTGGCCGATATATATTCTTCTACATATTTTTGGTAAAAAAAAAAAAAATCGCAATCGGCGTATATTGATTGGTTTGCGCAAAAGTTATCGCGTCTACAAACTGGGAATTGATTTATGGCGTTTTTATTATTATTTTTTTTTTTACTAGTAATGGCGGCGATCTGCGATTTTTATCGGGACTGCGATATTGGGGCGGACATGTCGGACATTTTTTACACATTTTTGGGACCAATGACATTTATTCAGCGATCAGAAATTTAAATGTCCACTGATTACTGTATAAATGTCATTGGCAGTGAAGGGGTTAACCTGCAGGGGGCAGTGAAGGTGTTAACAAATGTTCCCTGGCTGTGTTCTAACTGTGGGGGGGCAGGGCTGGCCGGGACATAACAGATCTAACTGATCCCAGTGACAGGGATCAGTAGATCTGTCATGTCCCCTGTCACAGAACGGGGAACCGCCGTGTTTACATCGGCGGTTCCCCGTTCTGAGGCTCCTAAAAGAGATCGGCGGGTCTCGGGCGGACATCGAGTCCGCCCGACCCACAGGCACGTTCGCGCAGCGTGCGGCGCGCGCCGCCGCTGCCGCCAGGGGGCGCGCCTGGAGCGTGCGCAGTGGAGGACGTCCATGGACGTCCTCCGGGCATTTCAGATCCGCGCTGGAGCCGTACTTCGGCAATAGTCGGATATGAAGTGGTTAACAGACATTTGTTAATGCTGTACTATATTATTATCATCATGATGAATAATGATTTGTTAGTGGAATTGGTACATTTCATTCTGAAGGCCCCTCTCACCACACCAAGCCATAGCATAGCACAGCACATGTGTGTTTTACTGTGTGTTACTGTTACATGTTAGATCATGGGATTAGCATGGGATTAGCACGCTCTAACATGTAGCAGTAACACACAGTAAAACACACATGTGCTGTGCTATGCTATGGCTTGGTGTGTTTGGGCACCTTCAAAATAAGTTTTTTTTTTGGGGGGGGGTCTCCTGATGTTGTATTTCACAGTCATTTTCTGGTCACTGTACAGTCCTGCAATGACACGTCATCACTTCTAACTTTGTCTATTTTCTTTTTAACCAGTTCAGATCTGCGCTATAGCCGAAAGATGGCTACAGCATGGATCTGAATTTCCGGCAGACATCCATGAACGTCCTTGCTTGTGCACGCTCCTGTCGTGCACTCGCAGGCAGTGGCGGTGCCCGCTACGTGGGCATGCCCGCGGGTCGGGCTCACTCGATGTCCGCTCACAACCCGCGATCGCCTGTCAGAACGGCAGAACGGGGAACTGCTGATGTAAACACAGCGGTTCTCCGTTCTGTGAAGGGGGCATGACTGATCTACTCATCCCTGTCACTGGGATCAGTTCAATCTCTGGTGCCCCTGACAGCCCAGCCCCCTCAGTTAGAACACACCTAGGGAACACACTTAACCCCTTCTCTGCCCCCTGCAGGTTAACCCCTTCACTGCCAATGACATTTATACAGTAATCAGTGGATATTTAAATTTCTGATCGCTGTATAAATGTTATTGGTCCCAAAAAAGTATCAAAAATGTCTGACATGTCCATCCCAATACCGCAGTCCTGATAAAAATCGCAGATTGCCGCCATAACCATTACTAGTAAAAAAAAAAAAAAATAATAATTAAAACGCCAAAAATCAATTCCCATAGTTTGTAGACGCAATAACTTTTGCGCAAACCAATCAATATATTCCAATTGCGATTTTTTTTTTACCAAAAATATGTAAAAGAATATAAATCGGCCAAACCCGATGAATAATTTTTTTTTTATGTATATATATTTTTTTGGATTTGTATTATAGCAAAAAGCAAAAAAATATTGTTCTTTTTTCAAAATCATCGCTCTGTTTGTTTATAGCAAAAACTAAAGACCGCAGAGGCAATCAAATACCACCAAAAGAAAGCTCTATTTGTGGGAAAAAAATTATAAAAATGTTGTTTGGGTGCAACGCCGCACGACCGCGCAATTCTCATTCAAAATGCAACAGCACTGAAAATTGAAAATTGGTCCAGGCAGGAGGGGGGTTTAAGTGCCCAGTAAGCAAGAGGTTAAAAGTGAACTTGTTCAAAGCCCTTGGGGGACTCCTTCCTTCTTTTTTCTTCTTTTTTTTTGAAAAAACATTATTTTTGGATGTCCACATTTGTCAAAATATATACATTTAAACAAAGAAAAAAGAATCACTGAGTGTGTTTTGTATAGCAGAGTGAAGGGAAACTGTAGCAGTCTGTTGCAGTATATGCTGTCTCATGTGTCATTGTGTGTATGTGTATGTATATATATATATATATTCCAAAAAAGAAGGTTGGAACATAGTGGGTGGGGCTTCTGAGAAGTGGGAGGGGTCAAAAAGAAGGGCGGGGTCTGGCGCCCCACCATCTTAATACGTCACCAGCCGCCACTGGCCATGAATAAAGAATGGTACAAAAACATCCTCCTAGACCAACGTCTCCCAACCATCCAAGAACAGTTTGGTGAGGAACAATGCCTTTTCCAGCATGGGGCACCTTACCATAAGGCAAAAGTGATAAATAAGTGGTTTGGGGAACAAAACATCAACATTTTGGGTCCATGGCCAGGAAACTCCCCAGACTTTAATCTTATTGAGAACTTGTGGTCAATCCTCAAGAGGTGGGTGAACAAAAAACCCCCCAGAAATTCTGACAAAGTCCAAGCATTGATTATGCAAGAATTGGGGGTTGCTATCGGTCAGGATGTGGCCCAGAAGTTGATTGACACCATGCCAGGGGGAATTACAGAGGTCTTGAAAAAGAAGCGTCAACACTGCAAATATTGACTCTTTGCATAAACTTCATGTCATTATCAATAACAGCCTCTGACACTTATGAAATGTTTGCAATTCTACTTTAGTATTCCATAGTAACATTTGACAAAAAAAAAACGAAGTTGCAGACTTTGTGAAAATTAATATTTTTGTCATTATCAAAGCATTTGACCACAGCTGTCCTATGGGTGTTCGTTGTGGCAAAGAAGCTCAAGTGTCACATTTTGGCCCTGAGCCAGGTGCATTTTTATACGCATGTTTTGCTGCAGTTCTCGTGTGTTTTGTCGCCTGACAATCGTGGCAAAATTGCACCACTTTCAGGGTGCCAGTAAAGGATGGATGCCACCCAAATGCGTGTTGCACATTTTGCCACAATTTTAACACGATTTGGAATCCTTGACAGAATTTTATTTTTTACTTTTCTGTTCCTTTTTACTAAACCTTTTTTTTTTTCGCCATTTTTTGGTGACATGTTCTCTTTATTTAGGTACTCCTGAAGTCTTACTTGCTCTCCAATGAAACGAATGGAATGCAGATCACCCTCCATTCGTTTCTTCTCCAGCCGGTATGACACCAGGACCTGAAAGTGACATTTTTTATGTTGCTTCTGGGTCATTAGTAGGAAGGGGAGATCTCCCTCCCCTCTGCCTGGTGGCACCCACCATGCTTCTTCCAGGTCCACCAATGGGAGCCAGGGAGTCGGGTTGCCACCTCATCCCTTTAAACCTGAACACATATGAATTACAGATTAAGGTCGTAATTAAACTCACTTGGTACCTTATCTGCATTTAATTAGCCTCAGAACCCGTGTAATTCATATGTGTTCGGGTTTAAAGGGATGAGGTGGCAACCCTACCTGGGGCAGTGTGGACCAGTAATTAAGGGGTTGTGTGGAAGTGATCCAGCGGCTGCACAGCTGCTTGGACGTTTCCATCTGATGGTTGACTTGTCGGATTTACACGTGCTGAGTGTGTGTAAAGTCCCCAAAAGCCAGTGAATCATGACATACATCAGAGGCAATAAAAGGGTTCATGGTGGTCGGTCCCTTGGAAGATTGGAATTAGTAAATTCTGAATTGATCCTCAAGCCGGTGGGGTGTGGTAGCCCTTACAGTGGTGGTCAAATGCAATTCCTAAGTATGGCTTAAGCAGGGCTGTCTTAATGCATGGGCACCCCTGGGCACTGCCCAGGGGCCCTAGGTGCATGGGGGGCCCATGATAATCTTGCATTACATCATACTTGCCAACTGCCCCGGATTTGCTGGGACAGTCACGCTTTTTACTAAACTGTGCCAGGATGGCCAGGTTTTATTTAAAGTACTAATAAATATATGTTTAATTCTATCAACTATTTATACTTTAGTTCTAAAAGATTAGGTGCTTAAATTGGGGCAGGGTGGTAGGGGCCCCCGTGCAATGCTTTGCCCAGGGGCCCATGATGCTATTAAGATGGCCCTGGGCTTAAGAGATTGTTGGCTTCATGCAAATGGCTCTACCAAGTGGCGTTGACCCCAGAACTTTGCAGACACCTTAAGACAGGAGGTCAATCAGCCACAGCTCAAGGAACCCCTAGCAACCTTTGGAGGAACCCTAGGGTTACAGGGAACCCTGGTTGAGAATGGCTGGTCTAGAAGGTGGCAGCCCTATCGTTTTTTTAAAGTAGCTGACTTTGAATTCAGCTTTAAGAAAGAGATTTTTTATCGCACCCAATTCACAGAATTATCAATTTTTTTTTCAGTGACCAAACATTAACATCTCCCACTCCGAAGGCCCAGTAAATGAACAAACTTGGTAGCCTACTTTGATCAAGCCAGAAAGAAGGCACCATCCTAAGGACCTTATCTTGTTTATCACATTGCCCTGCCAGTAAATAACACACATCCAATCTACCGCAACAAAGCGCGTCGTCATTAAACTTTGAACCCTTTAAATACAAGTTGGATAATGTGACGATAGAGAGGCGGTAATTGCTTTCAGCTCGAGCCGTTTTGTGCGGCTCTCTCTGCGGTGAGAAGAAGTTTTTGTTAATAGACATCAGGGGCATCGTGTGTTAATTGAATATTGATGTCCGCTCCTTCATTATCTCCACGCCGGACCGAAATGCCATGACAGTTTGTTTGAGAAATAAGTAATGAAGTTTTTAAACTCAGACCTCGGTGTCTGGTGGTCGCTGGCTGGTCCATGCCATCTGCGTCCCGTAAAACGACTGTCTCCACAAATCATGCCACTGGAGTGGAAGTCGGCTCGGCTGACTCCCTACTGTGTGTTCTGGAATCTAAAAATAAAAGTTAATGAGTTTGGACTTTTTTATTTGCTGAAAGTTACAATGTATCTAAACCTAAGTAAATAAGAAATATAATACGGCTTTCTTCTGTTCACAGCCTTCACAGCAGCATATAGGCTGGTTCCTCCTGGCATCCCCCTCTAAGGGGTACTGGGCAATAATATCTTTTCGCCCCTATGTTTGGGGTGCACGGCAGATATCTTGTCCGCTCATTGAGGACCAAGGCCGTTACCCAGTGGTGGTCGGGCATTCCCTCTGGACACACAGGGATATTTATATGTCTAGTCCGGGTGCATACTTGCCTCTCTACCCCCCCCCCACCTTTTGCGCTGCTCGTACCTCCAGATCAGATGGCTTTTAGACACCTGTTGCGCTGAATACAATCATACCTGTGTGATTCGTTGTTCACTGTGGAGATTGGGGTTCAATCAAGTTTGTCCAAGATCTCGAACTCAGCCCCTCACTCTGGAAGTCCTCTCTACTAAGCTTTGGTGGAAGCTCTCATGCTTACATTTTCGCTTCCCTTTGTCCAGTGACTCTATACACCAATCCTTCCTACGATCCCCTGAGCAAGCCCTTTCAGGGCGAAACACGTTGGGCAGGACAGGACCACTGAACCATTCATGGAACTGAATTTTCCAACTACCTCACTCCCTTGCCTCACTTGATCTTATATTTGCGCAAGTTAGTTCATTGGGTTTTATATTTTTGTCCATGCATTGGTACTTCTACTTTATTGTGCTGTACAGGTGGGGAATGTATAGTCACATTTTTTGATGTGTTTACAATGTCCAGCACTCCAGTTTTGAGCTAGAAAAATGTCTGTTTTAACATATACCTATTCAATTTTGTATATTTTAAACCTAATGTGTATGGTATGTCTTTTCAGTTAGGGGGTACACCAGCACCTTGAAAGTCCCATCATTTCTATTCTCTTCTCTTTCTTTACTAAGAAATATAATACTTCACAGCTTATTAGTTATTACTACAAATGAATGAAAGTGTAAAGATTATCACCACTGACCACCAAAGAATAGAGAGATTAACATTAGTACCACTAACCACCAATAGAGGGAGTAACATTACTACCCTGACCACCAATAAATGGAGGGATTATTATTACTACCACTAGCCACCAATAAATAGGGGGAGGGGTTAGCATTACTACCACTTACCACCAATAAATGGAGGGGTTATTATTGCTACCACTATCCACCAATAAATAGGGGGAGGGGTTAGCATTACTACCACAGACCACCACTTCCATACCAGTCCTTATATGCTTACCAACTGACAAGCTTCGGTATGGCGGCATGCAGAGTGAAGAGTTGTGCCGCATGAAAATGCAGACATGCTGCATTTTCAGACAGCCCACTCCACCGCATATGCATGGTACTGTAGCTGCTAAAGTACTGTAGCTGCTGAATTTAAAAATGTGCATACTTCCCTGGCCAAGAAGTCCATTGTTGTCTTCTAAAAACCCAAAGACTTCAGAGCTCTTTGGGATCCTGTGCCGCCATCTTGGATTTGGGAACCAGCTGTGCCTTCCTAAAGACTTACAGCCAGCTCCCTACTGCAGTTGCATGAGGCGTAGACTGCATGGAGACCTACAGGGTCCTGAAGACCATGTAGATGCATGTCATACATCCCAGGAGGCTTCAGGACCAGTCAGTGACTGAATGAGGCGATGTTTTGCTTGCCTAAGAGAGGAATGAGTTAGTAGGAGCAAGTAAAAGGTTCATGCTACCCCCCCAAAAAAAAAAGTTGCAAATGTGTAAAGGGGGCAGGGGTTGTTTAGGATTCAGTGATGTATAAGATCTCTTTGTGGTATAGGAGCTCTGAACCATTATAAGTGGTATGTGGTCCTGGAGCCTACTCTCCAACAACTGTGGGGTCCTGCTGGACCTTCTGAAGAAATTACTAAAACTGAGAAAAGATAGGAGCACCACCCTAGCTTGGGTAGTCAATAAAATATTTTTTTTTATTCTTAAACAGAAGTCAACACATTTAGGGGGCTTTGCAACAAAAGTTTTTATTATGATAAAGGGGGAATGTTGAGCCCCCAAAATGTGTTGCCTTTTGTTGCATAAAAAACAAACTTTTATGGACTATACAAATGTGTGTGGCATTCCCCTATTGACTGGCAAAAATGTTTCATCTTGACCCACAAATTGTCCCTAGCTTTGAAGAGTCAGGAAAAAGGGTTCAAGCTGCTGACCCGATGGTATCGCTGCCCCTCAACTTTACATCTCATCGACCCTAAATTTCCCGATACTTGCTGGCGGTGCTCCTCTTCTAGAGGGACCATCCTACATATTTGGTGGGAGTGTCCCCCGATACGTAATTTCTGGCAGGCGGTCTCTGACTTATACTGTAAACTTGTGGCAACCTCGATCACCCCCTCCCCAGGGATAGCATTACTATCTATACTCCCCGGCCCGTTAAAATTGGTCAAAAAAGATGTACTGCGCCGCTTTTTGGCAGCAGCCAGAGCTGTGATACCCAGACATTGGAGGTCGGCGGGCGTGCCTTCCCTGGGGGATTGGGCAATGGAAGTAGACAGGATTAATGGAATGGAGCGGCTGTTGGCGCAGGAAGCGGATAGAGTGGAGCAGTTTTCCAATACCTGGACCTCCTGGTCTATGTTCAGATACTCCACGAGATTTATCCCATGGACGGAGGGAGATTCCGCTACTATACCGACATAGCTTACGTGGATTGCTTCTCTACTTTTCTAAATTTCCATACTTTCCTTGACCTTTTGATCTCTACCTTATATCTTCCATCACTATATATATTTCTCTAGACCCCTTTCCTCTTTTACCTTTTCCATCCCTATATTTCACACACCATTTTTTTGTTTTCCGGAGGTTAAGTGCGGCCCCTATGTTGCACTTTCTTTCTGCGAAGCACAAAATCAATAATGTGAGCGTATATGGAATTTAAGGAAGTGGTCATCGCTCACAGTGTAGACAGCGGTGTCCACATTACTCAGCCTTGGTACTTGGACCACTATCAGACCATTACGGCTCACGGCCGCGTTGATTATACTCAATGATGTCTTTCGCTATTTGTGTTCCGCTTACTGTATTTTTCATGTATACTTTAACTGTTCTAATGTACCTTATGTTGAATGGATACAATTCTGGAATATGTTAACTCTGAATAAAATCAGATTGATCTAAATGTGTGTGGCACATGAATGGGCTACCAATGCACCCAAACCTATAAGAAGGTGTTAGGCACGGTCCCGACCCTTGGACACCAGGCAAGAGGTTTGTCACTTAGACTCCCTCCTACCATGGAAGAGCAGTTGGATATCCCCTGTCATGATGGGCTTGAAAATATGATGTGTCATGGGTTGTAAGTACCCACTTTGGGAACAAAATGCTCCTGGAAAGGGGAGCAGCAAGACAAATTAAGAGACAGCACCCTATTTATGGGAACAGACTGAGCACCAGAATATGTCAAGGAAAGTATTCTGATCTGCCTAAAAATGGCTTTATATTTACACTTTGCTAGAAAGCGTAACACTGACTTATAACTTCTTATCACTGGAATCATTTTTTGTCATTCCGAGAAGTAAGGTTGAAGTTTCTTTAACGGAATCCAACTGGACATTCTTCTGTTGTGTGCTCGGTAGATGAGGAGAAAGCGAGGGGCTTAGCATCCAAGGGTGCTCTGTTTATGCAGTAAGGGTTGGTATGCTTGGCTTCCACTCTGTCCTGGGAAAAAGTAAAATGACTGCCTGGGTTACTTGGGACAAAGAATCCCTGAATTAAGGACTGTGGAGGCATGTCCTGGGAAAACCAGTGACCTCTCCATGTGAAGTTACAACAGTAGGCCTTTGGTCATTTGCAGCTAGGCAGAACCCTGAGACCACCAAGCTGGCATTTCCTATTTCAGACTCAAGGGAAGCTGGGCTTCCATTTGGTTGAAATATGTTCAACAAACGACATACCCCTTTTTTTTCCTAACACAATGCACTTCAACACACTACCATGCATTGTCTAAAGCCCCGTACACACGGGTGCGATGATCGTATGACCGGACGTCTAAAATCTTTTTTTCGCTGTTGTGTCTCGCGTACTGACGTGCACTAAGTGATCGTACGACCAAGCCTAACGTAGTGACGTGTTACGAGCGTATAAAGAGGAAATTCAGGTGAATGTGATTTGTAAATTAGGAACCTAGGTTTACACGAACTGGCATTTCTGACTTCTGAGCATGCGTATTTTGCACGTACAACTTCTCTGTACACACGGTACAATGGTCGTATGACCGCTTGTTGTACAATCAAAGTTTTCTAGTCTGCTCATCCAACTTCAGCTGTACAACCGTTGTACGACGGCTGTTTTAATCAAGCGTGCTAATGGTCGGATGATTATATAACAAGCTGGTTGTATGACCGCTGTTGTATGACTGTTGTACCGTGTGTACGGGGCATTAGTGTGTTGGGGTGCTACAACACAGGTGCATTGCCTTAATGCATTGGGGGACCATTCCATATTAAACCGCAACATAGAAATGTATGTTATGTGAGTTACCACAACTCGTAAGTATAAATGGGCGCCACAAATATGGACGTCTGGTTTTCCTGTTTTCAATGCTTCTATCTTGGTGTGATTTACATTTTTGTAGTTATAATCAGCTCAGGATGCATTCTCTCCTCTTTCAATTTGGGCAATGGACTTTGTTGTTGCCCCTAAAAGCAATCTGTGGTTTGCATGTGTTTAGGAGGTTAGAATGCGCCTCCTGAGTGATATTTTTTTATCCCTATATGAGTTTTACATTGAACTACCGTGCCACAACCATGTGCCATGCATTTGGCATGTCATTGTGGCTAGGTCCTTTTGACTTCAATGGGCGTGCTTGGCAAGTGGAATGCTAGACAAATGCAGCATGCCAAGTTAAATATGCCACACCACAAAGCATCATGGGTGAGGCATCGTAGATGGACCTGAGAGTCTTGTAGGTGCAGCTTCGAAACAAAATACCCATCCAATCAGTTGTAGGAATTGCAATGGAAGAACGTTATGGCACACTGGTGAACAAGACGGTATCAGTAAAGCCCACTGTAGTGTGGTTTGCGGTAGTGTCACCAAATGACAGCCTTGGCTGGAGGGGTGGTGGTATATTCCATAACCGCACTGCCATAGGTGTGTGCAGCCTATTGCATTAGGGTGTGCACCACAAAGCGCAAACATACATGAGTGCGTGTATATATGTCAGAAGGGCAGAGATCGGTGTCAGTAGTTTATTTTTATTTTATTTTTTTACAATTTTGTTTTTTTAATTATTTTTTACAATATTATATTTTATTATTCTTTTTACAATTTTATTTAGGAGCCCCATTGGCAGGGCGTTGGTGAAATATCAGGGGTCTAAACAGACCCCTGATGTCTCACTTTTGAGACAGAGAAAGGGACTGAGGACAGAGATTCCCCCGTCCCTTTCTCTGCAGCAAGGCAGCAGGGGGAATCTGCACAGTACACAGTGATTAGGGTGTGCCCAGGCACACCTGCCACCCTATGTGCACAGGCCTATACTCACTGCACTTCTGCACTGGACAGTATCCCTTACTCTGCCCTTACCCAACAGGAACCTTTCCCTGCGTTAAGCACTGTCCCTAACCAGCAAGTTCCTCACCCTAACCTACCACTCGTTCAAAGTGCACTCAAATAGTATGTTATCCCCTCTTTAAAGGCTTCCTTGTTAAGATTCCTCTTACAGGGATTTGGTATCAAATCAAATACCTTCCCAGAGAGGACTAACAGCCCGTAAGGCAGCCTTTCACAATCTCTTCAATTTGGAGGAACTATTTAAATAATCTTCCAGTCTCAGGGAACCCCTACTAAAAATCCTTTTCATCTACAGCTCACTGTACATTAAAGAGGAGCTCCAGTCCCCCCCACAAAAAAAAAAGCAACAGATAGACCTAACGGCGTCACTAGACACGTCTCAAAGTCCGGGGGGAGAATGGGGCCCTCGGAAGACCCTGTAGTGTCCAGGGTCTTTTACACCCTGGTAAGTGTTTCGCGTCACGCCGAACGTGTACGCGTCAACCCTCGTCCGACACTTCGGTGTTCTGAAGTAACTGGTAAAGACAATCACTTCTACGGTCGCGGACCTGGGTTTGGAACTTCTTAGTCCAGCTCACTCCTACCGCGACCTAGGTCCCCGTCCATTCACAGGAATATAATTTTCAGACGTCGATGTTTACGACAACGAAAAAAAAAACACCCCCCCTGACCTCGAGGAGAAATTACATGTCACTCGACATCTACTTTTCCTAAAAATCATCCCCAAGGGACTCTGACCTTCTAATAAATT
>BLSH010077626.1:59471-69688 GCA_018402905.1 Glandirana rugosa | reverse complement strand
ACAAAGCCGACATTTAGACTCAGACTCCCGGTGTACTGTTCCGGACCACCCGATCTAAGTCGTGTCACTCGGAACACGACTGTATATACACTATCTCCCACTCTCACACTAAGCTCCTCATCGGGAATGGAATGTCCCCCACAGATTTAAGGATGGATCCCTACACTTGTCAGGTATCAGGACGAGGAGTGGAGGGGGTCGAAGGAGGTTCCCCTTCGAAATTCGATGGTACGGACAACATCGTCAGAAAACGGTGAAGGGTAGTTTTTCAAGTTTGGTACCGGTTTTTCAGGTTTGGAATAAATAAAGTATCGGAGGTTAGGTCACACCGGTTGAAGGTCAAGGTCTTGTTCCAATAGGTTACGGGTCCCATTTCTACCGTTGACAAGGGGTGTTAGGGATGGGGGGGGATAGGGATTGTGGGGAACAGTTGCCATCTTTACCCTGGGCATTGGATAACCTTGTTCTGGAACTGGAAGTTGGCCACACTGGATTGGAGGCTATGAAATAAATAAGGTTTGGACTTTTTGGCCATGGTTTGAACTTTTTGATGGGAAGTGGCAAAAGACTGCTACAACAGGCATGGTAGCTTAAAGCTTCCCCTTGGAGGAAGCTGGGGGAGGTGAGGAGCAGGACTATGGACTGTTCACATCCCTAGGTAGGAATTTAGACACCCCCTGTAAGGTAAGGGCTACTCCTCGAATCACACTCTCACCCTCTATCACATATATGTCAGCACAAGGCTCACTGTGCTGAATCTAGCCCACCAGGCCTTGTCATGTGGCCCTCAGACTCAGATTTACAGCCGAAACATGGTGGAACTCCATCCCGCCACCTCTGGCTCTTACCCTCCACTCTTAGGTGTCACTCCCAGGTGTCACTTGTCACAGAAGCCTTCTGTGTTCACAATGGACAGCTTTGCTCTCAGTGGCTCCCGTATGTAACAGATCCCTGCATGCTCTCACAGTGGGGCTTCAGTTCTCCAGAGAGAGAGAGATCTCTCTGCAAGGTGAGACAGAGCTGCCTACACAGAAAGGTACTAGAGCCAGATCAGGGAGGAGAGAGTATAGATGCAAGGAAGCTTTGGGGGAGTTGGAATTGGGGTTACACATTGTGCAATGTGCATAGCGCACCCCTAAACCCTGCTCTATGTACATAGCATACTCCTGAACCCTGCACTCTGTACATAGCACACCCCTAAACCCTGTACTCTGTATGTTGCGCACCCCTAAACCCTGCACTCTGTATGTAGCGTACCCCTAAACCCTGTACTCTGTATGTTGCGCACCCCCAAACCCTGCACTCTGTATGTAGCTCACCCATGAACTGTGCAATCTGTACGTAGCATACTTCTGAACTTTGCACTCTGTACATAACACGCCCCTAACTGTGATCAATTTTCAACCAATCCAAATTAGAAAATTAATATACGAAACAAAATTAAACAAATATCAATGAAAGTCAATACTATTTCATTCGGAGATTTGGATACATTCTCAGAATAACCAAAATGTGTCTGAATCTATATTCAGACCGAAACAAATTGCACATGTCTAGCCCTCTGAAACCCTCATACATACCTTACCTGAGCTCCCATGCAGCTTCTTGCCCTTGTGCAGCCATTGTTGAGATTGGTTGTGTTTATGATACTACCCAGCACTTTTGAGTGGGAGGAAGCATGTGATCTAGCAGCCAACCTGTGGGCAGTTGCAGTTAGGTACTTTGCCACTAGGTGGCTCTGTACCAGAATAGTGTCTGGTTACAGTAAGTAGGATCATCGGGTCCTGGACCCTTTTTAGGTAGAACCCTCCTACAGTGACATCATGGGTGAGTCAATGCCCAGTTAAAAGCCAGGTTGGGAGGAGCCATAGTGAACTTTGGGCATAGGAGCCAAACACCCCATATCAGCACACATGTAATCAGCACATGGACAGGGCAGGAGGCTGAGGAAGAGTGGACCTGCACTCCTGTCCCTTATGGAGGTCCAAGGGTCCCAGGCCAAAAGTTACCTTGGTGCGGCTGCTACCCTTGAGGAGTGAAGGTGTGCCTAGTGAGGAGGTAACTACAGATATCTAAGGATGTGACCCCCCCCCCCCCCCCAAAACTGAAGGACTACAAGTCCCATCTGTATAAGTGCTTTGATTAATTAGACTGACCTCTTGAAAGGTTTGGCTCCACTCCAGGCAGGCAGCTCTCTCCCTCCCTATGCATGCCAGCCTCCGAGGAGAACATACAGGGAGGAGGTGGGTGGAGCTAG
Organism: Glandirana rugosa; assembly: GCA_018402905.1. Lineage (NCBI taxonomy): Eukaryota > Metazoa > Chordata > Amphibia > Anura > Ranidae > Glandirana > Glandirana rugosa. The sequence goes on along the minus strand of BLSH010077626.1, from coordinate 67,431 downwards.
CAGAGGAGGATGAGGAAGTTAAAATCCTCCTCTGCTCTGAATGCTGGGAGCCTGGGGCTCCTTCTCTCTCTCCTTCTTCTCCTCCTGAGTCCTGTTGTCACTCACTGCTTGCTGATGTGGGGCCGCGCTGGCTGGCCGAGTCACATTGATGGCCGGTGCCGCGCTCAGAGTCAGTGTGACTCAGTCAGGACTCAGGAGGGAGGAGAAGGAGGCTGGGCTTGCTGCTCAGCAGCAGACAGCCCAGCCACAAGCCCAGCCAGGCAGCTGTCATAGTGTCATTGTGTTTGCATTGCCTGCTGCAGCCTGGTGTATGGGCGGGGCGGGGGGCGGAGTCCCGGGCGTACAGACACAAACACAGCGCACTGCTCTTTCCCCGATCACCGGGGACACCACTGCGGCCAGTGCTGCCCCCCTCCTCCCATGAAGAGGCCCCGGACGGCCGGATCATGGCGCCGTCAGGCCCGAGCAGTGTGAAGAGGTGGTGCCGGAGGTGTCTGTACTGTGAGGCAGCCTGAGCCACCCACAATTAAAAACATAAGATAAGATTCCAGGGGGGGGCACCCGCCCCCCCTTGCCCCTACCTGCGGACGCCCATGACTGTAAGGGAGATTGCTCCTGACGTGCTGCAGATGCTTTCACATGTGACTACTGCAGACTGTCCACTAAGTGAGATTGACTGTGTAATATCAAGTGACTCTGGAATGAATGTCCTTGTGATTTGACTGTTAAGCCATTTCCTGGATTCCACCACTAAAGTCCACCAAAAAACTATATGTGTGAACATTGCTTTCTTTGGGGATGTAAAGGCCAATGGCTGGGAATTTCATGTGGAGGCCCCTGGCATGGAATGAGGCATAAGCTGGTGGAGGGTTCAACCTCAGCAGGAGGGATAGTGTTCTAGCAAGACAGAAGAGGTGTGGGGACTTGTGCTCTTGGTGACAAATTCAGCCAGCCACGAAGACCCTCTTACAAGCCATTATACCCAAGCATTGTCACATGGCTGAAGGCAGGGGAGGGCTGGGCCAGGGGGCAGGGTGGCAATTGCCCCCCAGGCCACCCTAACTTACATTCAAAATGGCCGCTGCCCGCTCACACTTTTTTGTGGAAGAAAGGAAGCAGGGGCCAGGGGTGCAGCCACCAACTAACTGCAGGCAAAAGGGGGAAGGGGGCACCCAGGCCCGGCTGTGCTGATGGGCACTGAAGAGCCTGCATTGATGGGCACTGATCAGGTTGCATTTGATAGGCACTGGTGAGGCTGCATTGATGGGCACTGGTGTGGCTGCATTGATGGGCACTGATGAGGCTGCATTGGTGGGCATTGATGCATTATTTTTGTTAAACCTCCTTTGTTGCTATTGACATTAAATTAGGTTACCACATTGTATCATATTTGTCTTGCTTCATAACATCAATACAATATCTGTTCTAAAACCAGGTGGGCATGGATGGTGAGCTGATTCGGTGGTTCAATGGGCCACTTGACTGGACTTGCCCCCCAGGCTTACGGCTGCCAGCCCTCCCCTGGCTGAAGGACTGATGTCACCACTTCTCCCGGTCAAAGATACTGCTGTGTGCAGAGGAAGGAGAGACAATGGGATCCTGGTAAGATGAGTGTATGAGGGTTGAGGGAGTGGGCAAGGTGCGTTGGAATACCATTCAAAATGAATGGAATGGCACTGCCTTTTGTGCATTAGCCTCTTTTGCGGTAATGTGCAGCTAAACAGTAACTTTACTGCAAAACATCAATGTGCATTGGCCTTTTAGGAACCCACAGTTTCTATTTTGTTTTTTAACTGGTTGTGTAGGCAGTTTAGATGCAAAGCGCTCTTGGCAGAGCTCTTGAAAATCAGTTTACTTGTGATTTTAGGCCTGAACCTTTCAATAATTCAACCACACCTGGCAGCTATTTCAGACCTTTGAACAATGTCAAGCCGCTGTTATCTTGTTTCTCCAAACGAGACTTAGAACAAAACAACCCGTTAATAAAAAACAATCCATTCTGAACTGACGCCTTCTCCTTTGACGCCCACCCCGGCTGGAGCACCTGCTTTGTATTCACGGGCTGCGGGCGGCTCTTGGACTGATTGACTTTAGATGCGGCGTACGTGTTTCTCATCTAACTTTCATTACATGGAATAAGACAACAACTCAACCTTAACTAAAAGTAATTAAAGAACTCAAGGGATGAAGGTAGGAAAGAAACCTGCATTTAATGATGTGATATGGAAACCGATCTGCAAAATAACCAATAAAGTGTGCAATTTTACTCTTTACAGGTATCATGGTGGGCATGTTGGGTTGTTAACATGTGATCCTAACCGGCAAAGAGTGTAAGAATATGGTCAGAAATGGATTGGGAGAATATGGGCATGGCCTTCAAAGGTAGTGTCATGGTAGTGTCATTAGTGAATAGGTGGTATAAGGAGCCCAACAGAGAGGAGCCCAAACTAATTTTATCCGGATCACTATTTGAATGTTCCTGAACAATCCATGTTCCCCCTCCCCAGTCCCTGGTGTCCCAATGATTTTTTGTACATGCATTTTTGCAATAGCCATCAGTAGGTGGAATAAAGCACAATCCCTTATATAAAAGACTTGAAAAAATGTCTTGGAGCCAATGTGGTAGGGGAAAGCCAAGTTGTCTTAGGTGACATTAAAAGGTTCAGTTGACTTTAAATTGCTCCTGAGGGTCAAGGAAGCTCATTTGAGGGCCCATTTACACTGTGGTAGAACTCAAGAAATAGAGGGGGAAAAGTGCATTTAATGATGTGATATGGAAAGTAATCTGCAAAATAACCAAAAGAGTAAACAATTTCACTCATTACAGGGATTATGGTGGTCATGATGGGTTGTTAATATGTGATCTTAACTAACAAAGAGTGTCAGAATAATTTCAGGAGTTGATTTTGTGAGAACATCCCGACATGTTTCGCCTAGATTGGGCTTCCTCAGGGGACTGAACCGATAACACCAATCAATTTTCCTAAAAAGCATATAACAAAGTCAGTACATATCAAATACATAAACAATTAAACATATAGAATCTTTAAGAAACAGTATGGGACATCGAAACCACTTACATCCTAAAATGCACAAGCCCTACCCCGCCCAGCCAAAGTATCCCCACACTGGCCAAAGCACTTACCCAAGACACCCCATGTGCCGGGGGTGTCCCTACAGGGAATCCCACAGCCGCAGACCTAGCAAATTGTTGAGAACTCACTTTGGAAAACGTCCACCCTAGCATTTCTGGCTGTGGCCAACTTCAGTAAAGGCAGATGATTCATGTAGCATTTACTTCCTGGAATCCATCTGCCCTTAGCTCAGGCATGCAGGCAGGAGGGTGTGCTTGGCTGAGAAAACCCCTCCTCCTCTCCTCCCCTCCTGAAGACTCCTGGGATGTATGACATGATTTGCCTAGGCAAGAATCCAGGAAGTAACTGAAGATGTGTAAAAAAATTGTTTGAAACAAGTAAATATGATATACTTTCCTATCTATTTACTAATGCTAGCAGCATGAGGATTTAAAATAATGGAAGAGAATGGGAGAGTGGGAGAGTGAAGTTCCACTTTAAATATATCAAGGAATACAAAGCAGCTTTATAAATATACACTTTTATCTGCCATCACCATTCCAGGCAAAGGTAAACATCTTATTTTTTAACCTCAGCTTGTCTGCAGTCTACACTGCAACAACAGGCAAGGACTTAGAACAAGGAAGGCATTCCACTCACCCCATTTATTCAAAGTCTCCTATGTCAGGTGCAGTAAATGGCTATCTCTGTATTGTACTGCACATATGCAATCACCAGAGATCACCAACTGCTAGAAGATGGTAGACCTTAATTTTAGCAAACCCAAGCTGCACAGAAAAAGAAAAGGTTTTACATAAAACAGGGAAAGTTTTTTTCTATCTTTCATAAACATGTCCTGCTATAATGATCAAATTTCAAAATAATCACTGTGCTCCCCAAGATCCTCTAATTTTTTCAGAACCTACCAATCCGAGTGCCTGCCTTCTTATGCTCACTCCAGAATATTTTCGCTTTTATCTGGGCCCGCGAATGCCCCAGAATGGCCCATGCTACTCTTTTTGTTCACAAGCTGAGAGGCAGTCTCGGAAATCCTGAATACTACTAAGTACTGATCCATGATTAAGGCCTGATAGCCGAAACACGTTGGCTTTCTTTTTGACTGTTGTTCACATGCAAAAATAAAACAATGTTTTAGAAGACTTCCATGGAACCAGCCGTTCTCCTTTTTTGTATGGACTATATGGAGGTTTACAGAGTTCACAGGCTGAATGATGTGTTCTTGAGGTTAACCAGGCAATGCATCCCCCCCCACCCTTTAGTTATCTTATGTTCCACAGCTTCCGTCTCTGGGACTCATTGCGCTACTCTGGTAACCTAATGTGTACCTTTATTCCTCTTTTCCATCTTTTGAATAACCCCCTCTTTTCACAGGGGCTGGAACAACTTCAGACCTTCACCTGGTGGCCCACCCTTGGCTACTCTCTGGCCTGCTACTTCTTAGGGTCCCGTGTTTTCCCATCTTGGGCTTCCATTTGCGAGACCCATGATGTACCCTCTATGGAAGTGTTCTGCTACCTGCAACTCCAAAACTGGTTCTCTACCCTCCGCCACAATTCTTCCTTCCCATTTCAGATGATGCTCTTTGAACATATCTCTCTTCACTCATCTGGAGTTCGAGGCACTATCTCCTCTATCTACTCCAACTTGACTGCGAGGGGGTTCATCTCTCTCTCTTATCATACATCTCCAAATGGGAGCGAGACATGGCAATCTCCATAGATTTAGAGGTTTGGAGCAAAGCCTGGTCATCCGTAGCCAAATGTTCTTTCAACACCGTCACCATAGAGGGGCCTATAAGGTTCTCTTCCACCGGTATTGGCTTATTCAAACCCGTGATATAGTGATAGATGCTTCAGGAGCTGTGGCCAACGTGAAGACGAGATCCACATCTGGTGGTTTTGCCCCCCATTTGATGGGCTCCTGGTCCAGGGTCTACGGCCTCCTCTCAACACTTGACTGTCTCCTACCCTCCCCACTTGCTTAGTTCTGCCCTACTCTTCTACCTTCCTCACTCTGCCTGTCTCTCACCTTTGCTTTCTCTACCTTTCCCTCCAGCCCCCCCCCCCCCTTTTTTTTCTTCCCCTCCATTATGGGGTGATGAGCCCACTCCCTTCGCCTCACTATGTCCTGGGCATTTGAGCCCAGTTGCTCATTGCCATATCCGACATTAGATGCTGGATGCTTCCACCCTTTGTTTTGAAACCTTCAAAAATGTGTTTCTTTTCTATCTACATGTGCTTTTCTGTTTTGCTCCCCTGCATGGAATACTCTTTCCTTTTTTGTTCAAACCTGTATCTTGATATTGTTTTACTCAATAAAACTATTGCACCCAAAAAAATTTGAAATAATCCTGTGGCTATTTCCCATCATGATATCCATGGAACCTGTGTTCATTTTACTGTGTGCCAGCCAGTTCTTAGATTCCAATTCGGGAAGCAGCACAGAGTCCGTGTTCCTCAGTAGGATATCCCAATGAACCTCTGGTCATTTTACTGTGCCCTCGGCAGTTCCTTGGCTGCAATTCAGGAAACAGCACAGAGGCCGTGTTCCTCAGTGGGATATCCAGAGGAACCTCTGGTCATTTTACTGTGCCCTTGGCAGCTCCTTGGCTCCAATTTGGCAAGCAGCACAGAGCCTGTGTTCCTCAGTAGAATATCCTGAGGAACCTCTGGTCACAGTACTGTGCCCTCAGCAGTTCCTTGGCTCCAATTTGGGAAGCAGCACAGAGCCCGTGTTCCTCAATGTGATATCCCGAGTAACCTCTGGTTATTTTACTGTGCCCTCGGCATCTTCTTGGCTCCAATTTGGGAAGCAGCACAGAGCCTGTGTTCCTCACTAGGTTTCCCTTGGTGCATAATGCCAGTCTGGCATATTTATAGCACAGAGTCTTCAAGGTGCAGCTGGCACTCTGAACCTATCTGGGCTCTGCGTATAGAAAATGTTTCATTAATCCACATGACGGGCTGGTGAGTCACCAACAAGCTCTGTCCTCACTGTGTATTCAGACGGATGGCTCCTGGGGGCCCCAGGGCACTGAGCCTGGTACAAGGTCTGTGCTCTGTTACAATTCACAGCAGATCCAGTTTCTTTGTCTGCAAACAGAATTCAGCTACAAAGATGCAGACAAAACCCAGAGTCCCACAGACACAGCTGTGTATGGTTTTCAGTTGACTTTAATTAGCAGACTATGAAAAATGCGGTCCCATCACATGGCAAGTTGACCAATTATTGCTAATTTCTACAGCGGCTGAGCCTGCTCTATTCCTGGCAGTGTCTGATATTTATTCCATGATTCTCTTCCTCTCAAAACCCTCTGGGCTGTTATATTTTTGGCCTGAATGTGAAATCGTCAGCATCATGCTAAATTTAAAGAACTCCAGGCAAACATGCTAGGAACACCCTTTAGTTTACTGATACTGTCAAGAGCTATATCATATTCCTGATTTCTGAAAGGCTAGCTGAAAAATGAATTCAGGCTTATAATAGAATGCGCACTTAAAAATAATAAACCAAAATGAATCACATAAAAATGCAAATTTATAGTCCATGAATAGATGAAAAGTCTGTGCATAAACTAAAAAAGTCTAACACCATATAGTGAATCTGGACTAGAGCATATACAATCTTGGTATGTCTCAGCTCAACTTGTTGGAAAGCACCACGTGTCCTTTCACCCAGTATAGATGTAAGCTGACCAGAACATGTGTGACTCTCTATATTGAGAAGTCAAAAAGCATTTGTGTAAATTAAATTTCACTGCTGTAATCCAAGGTCCTCCCTTGGGCCTCTGCATACAGCTTCTCCACCGTTCAGGGTCCACGGGAATGAAGAAAAAAACAGAGGCCTTTATAGGGAAAAATCCTTGGCAAAGTTCTTTCTTGAAGTTAAAACATGCTACAAACCATGTGTAATAATCAGCATCGGCAAGGAACTAAGAATCCCACAATGCAATTCGGGCTCAGGGATGCATGGTGATGTCATGTCTGAAGAAGGATCCTGCAGTAGATACCTGAAGAAAAATCCTGGATTGTAGAGACCTGAAGGAGGATCCTGCAATGTAGAAACCTGAAGAAAGATCCTGCTATGTAGATACCCGAAGAAGGATCCTAGGACGTACACATCTGAAGAAGAAACCTGTGACCTAGAAACCTGAAGAAGGATCCTGTGATGTAGACACCTGAACAAGGATCCTGCGATGTAGACACCTGAACAAAGATCATAGGATGTAGACATCTGAAGAAGAAACCTGTGGCGTAGAAACCTGAAGAAGGATCCTGCAATGTAGACACCTGAACAAGGATCCTGTGATGTAGACACCTTAAAAAAGATCATGGGATGTAGACACCTAAAGAAGGATCCCGTAGTGTCCTAAACAAGTTCACAGATGCAACGTCCTAGGAAGAAGTCTACAGATACAGGGTCCTAGGAAGAAGTCCACAAATGCAGCGTCTTAGGAAGAAATCCATAGATGCAAAGTGTTAGGAAGAAGTCCACAGATACAACGTCAAAGGAAGAAGTCTACAGATACAGGGTCCTAGGAAGAAGTCCACAGATGTAGGGTCCTAGGAAGAAGTCCAAAGATGTAGGGTCCTAGGATGAAATCCACAGATGTAGGGTACTAGAAACAAGTCCACAGATGTAGCGTCCTAGGAACAAGTCCACAGATGCAGGGCCCTAGGAAGAAATCCACAGATGTAGGGTACTAGAAAAAATTCCACAGATGTAGTGTCCTAGGAACAAGTCCACAGATGTAACGTCCTAGGAAGAAGTCCAAAGATGCGGTGTCCAAAGAAGAAGTCTACAGATGTAGGATACTAGAAACAAGTCCACAGATGTAGCGTCCTAGGAACAAGTCCACAGATGTA